>JAOWBR010000001.1:5655-40768 GCA_028571145.1 Dionaea muscipula
ACGTAAAGGTTCTTAAGGGTATAACGTATCCCGCTGGCTTTAGCTGTATTCCGTTTCCTTCTCTCCGTTCGATATTCTGTTTTGCTAACATAGCTCGCAGGGACCGATTCTTCACTATTGCTGTTCTGTTCAGTATCTGTTCAGCAGATCGTAGTCACAAGGATCGATTCTTCAACACTGCAACTTTGTGGTTTCTGGAATCTGCTTACTGTGACAGCAAGGATCGATTCTTCTGTACTGAAGATAGAAACTGTTTTCGTTTTATGCTTTGTTAGGCTGATTGTATCATTATTTGTTATAGTCCATTTACATGATTATGATATTCTATGGCCCTGCTCTAGATAGCTAATCATCCCATATATGCAACAGCTTGTCCTCCGGTGAGACTCTCTTTCATTTTCCCACATCATCTTTTCCGGTAAAATAGATAAATTGTTCGCATCCATATTACATTTTCCTTCATCCAAATGTAACGGTATTTATGTGACATACAATTCAATCCAATCCGATAACATCGATGACCTGGTTGATTATAATCGAATCTACTTAATCCGATTCAATATAGATCGGATCGGGTATGGTCCGATTGGACCATTCGACAGATTGAGTCATATTTTTAAAGTGATAGAATATAATTGAACACTTAATTACTCGTGTAAATCCATTCTCAAACATCATGTTTCATATAATTAAAAATATGATCGAGTTACCGAGACAATCAAGATCCGATTATCTGATCCTGAAAATCAAATAATTGGTCGGATCAAACACTCAATAATACGCTTGGGTTGGATCCAACTTGATTCATGTATGGTAATTGGAAACCCGATCCAATGTAAAGTCGATTAACTTTTCCAGTTTCCACAAAAACAAGGGCTTTTCGGACATTTCAGTTGCCAAAACCCAAGATGATGATTCCTTTGCCCCTCTCAGCCTCCGGTCTCCTTTTCTAAAGGAAAAGAGGTCTCGAATTAGGGGTGTAGATGAGACGATACAGTTCGAGCTCGACTTGAAAAAAGCTCAAAAAACTCGACTCGAGTTGAGCTCGAACTCGACTTCTAAAAGTTCAAGCTCGGTAAAAAAGCTCGCTAGCCTCACAAGTCGAATGAGCTAACGAATTTTTTAATTTTTTTATAATTATATATTATTAAATAGTATTACTCAAGTATATAAAATTTTATCAAAATATTATAAAAAGTAAAAATAAATAAAAAACTGCATTAAAATTCGAATTTGAGCTCGATATAGTACTTGTTGGGGTCTATCGAACCGAACTATAACCTTATCTCTATGAGCTCGTTAAGCTCGAGGTCCAGCTCGAACTCGAGTTCAGACTCGTTAAAATTAAACAAGTTTAACTCGTTTATAAAGATATTCGACTCGACTCGACTCGTTTACGCCCTTATCTCGGACCGTTACAGCCAACGGGGTGGACAAATTCGTAATTATACTCCAAGTTGGAGGGCATTGTCGGAACATTTCTTAGTGAAAATAAAAATAAATTATTTTAATTTGAAACCATTCAGAAAACAAACACAGCACAAACACAGCGAAGAGCAGTAGGGAGAGTGAGGGCCCAACACGTCCGTTTTTCTTTTTCTTTCCCTTTTTTTCTTTTTTCTTTCCCTTTTCATTTTTATTTAATTTTCCTTGTCCAAATCTCTCTCTTTCTCCTTTTTCCCATCTCGCGTTTCTCATCCTCTTCGTTTTGCCTATCCTCCTCCTCCTCTCTTTCCTTTTCTCTATCTTGCCGTTTGCAGATTCATCATTTCCCGATCCGATTCACTGTAAGTGTGTCCCCATCTTCAACCTCTGTCTGTTCATTTCTTATGGCACAGCTGATTGTAGTTTTCTGCTTCTTCTTGTTAGCCTTGTGTTTGATTTGGATTCTTCACTCGTCAAAGATCCTTAATCGCCCTCTCATTTTGGAGTTTCAATTGAGTCATTTTTGTTCTCTTCGAAGAAATTTGTTTTTGGTGATTTGCATGCTTTGCTGTTGCCGATTGTTAGGATTAGGTTTTTCTCTGATGTGGTGGCTGATATGTTTTTTTTTTTTTTTTTTTCCATTTAAATTATCGTTTTTGATAAACAATTGGGTTTTGCTCTGATATCGATTTTTTGGGGTGGTAGATGCATTGCTTTTCGTGCTTTAGGAGTTCGAATTAGTATTTATACTGGTTTTTTATTATCACTGTCTTTGGGGGAGAGATTCTTTTGAGTGCAATTTATCTGTTTTCTACTTCATAGTTTTGTCTTAGTCTATATTTTTAGTCTTCTTCTGTGCGTTCTACTATTGTAGAACAAATGTATCCAATTAGGTGCTTAATGGCTGTACTTGGATGGGTTGATGTTTTAAAAAACGTTGAGCTTGGATTGGATTGTTTATTTTCTTCTTGTGAACTTTTGAAAAATTGTTTTATCAAAGTTGACTTGTTGCTTTTTATTGTTTGTTGAAGCTTTCACGATAATGCGGATGTTTTCAAGTTGACTAACCGCTTTGTTTAGCGGTGTTTGTCCTTAACCTTGTCCACAGAAGTGCTGCTTTTGTTTATTATTAGCCTACAATTTTGGCATTACTCGTCAATCTTTTTCTTTTGTAAATCTATTCTTATCCAAATCTAGATTTTCAAAATAAGCGGATCACTATGCGGGAGGAGTTCAGAGACATTGTTAAACCATGAACATCTAGTTCAGCTTTGTTGACGATAATGTCCATGTGTTCAGTTGGCAATATTATTTGTTCTCAAGTTTTGTGTTTGTCAAAATTGCATTTGTTACTTGTTTATGCACATGTTTAATTGTCCATCAACATCATTGGATTTTCCAGAGCAACCATGAGTGATGAGGGTGAGAAGATGTGTCCTCTCTGCGCTGAGGAGATGGATTTGACTGACCAGCAATTGAAGCCCTGCAAATGTGGTTATGAGGTTTGATATTGCTGTCTATATAGACATTTCATAGTACAGTTGACGATTCTGACATGTTCCATGGTTTGTATACTACTATTTGCATTGCAAAAGTAAAGGAAAGGGAACCTGCTGCTTGTGCCCCAGTGCAAGGGAAAAATGGCCAGTTGCGCACCTTAGGGTCAGATAATGAGACTTGTCTTTGTAGCCTTTTGGATGTGTGGATGTAGAATTAGAGTGAATATTTCAACCGTGGCTAGTATTACCATGGTTTATTCACTGATTTTAGAGTTGTTTGCCAGAATATATACATCGTTGTTGTCCTGCACTCCTGCATGGGTGACTGAAATGGTTCTTGTGACTTTTTCTTTTCTTTTCTTGGTGGGGACTTGCATTGTACAGTGAAAATGTTTACATCTGGGCACCCGGGATACCTGTATGCTTTTAGTTGTTTAGCTAAAAGGCTGAAGGGCCTGAATAGCTGTGAAAAAGAGTCAGTCACAAATATGCTCCAGCTCCGGTTTGGTGTGTTATTTTTCCTGAATGATCTCTTCTTTCTTTTTTTTTATGACAATTAGCAAAAGAATAAGTAGGATCTCTTCCTCTTACCTTATTATCGCTTTCCATAAACCTTGTAGCTTCAGTATCATGTGTCGCTTGGCACCACTTATTCTTAGGCATGGATGTGTCTACACCTCTTAAGCCCCCGTTTTTGGTTGATTTTGTCCTTCCATTTTGTTGGAGGATATTTGTTTGCCCTGAATGCATCCACTATATATCTAGCTGATCCTCAAGGTCCTGGCATTCATGCGAAATAACTGGCTATGCTCTAATTGCCTCTACTGTCTGCTTTTACTCTAGTAAACTGTTGAAATATGAGTTTAAGATCTTAAAACTTGATCAAAAGGAACATAAATTAAAGGATAAAATATTTATTCTTGCTCTCATACGTTGATTTATGGTCTTCTCATACGTTGTTCTTTAATGATTATCTAAAAAGAAAACTCTGCTTATTACCTAAAAAGAAAACACTGCTTATTACCTAAAAAGAAAACTCTGCTTATTACCTTGTTCCTTAATGATTGTACTCAATTTTGTTTGGATTGTGCCTTTTTTCCAGATATGTGTATGGTGTTGGCATCACATTATGGACATGGCTGAGAAGGATGAGACAGAAGGCCGTTGTCCTGCCTGTCGCACCCCTTATGATAAGGAAAGAATTGTAGGGATGACAGCAAAATGTGAAAGGTTGCTTATTTTATTTGGCTTGTTGAGCTTGAAGTGTTATCCAGAGGGCTTAACTCTTACTTGATGAATTGTTTTCACTAAAGGTTGGTGGCTGAAGTTAGCTTGGAAAGAAAGAAGTCACAAAAGGCAAAAAGTAAAACATCTGAGGGCAGGAAACAACTAAGCAGTGTCAGAGTGATTCAACGGAATCTAGTCTATATAGTTGGGTTGCCACTTAACCTGGCAGATGAAGATGTGTGTAAAATTGTAATCTCATGTCTCTTTCGCTCTTTATTATTTTGTTATGATTCCCTCATGCTCTCTTTCTATCAAAGCAGCTTCTGCAGCGTAAAGAGTACTTTGGACAGTATGGGAAGGTTTTGAAGGTTTCTATATCCCGTACTTCTTCCGGTACTATCCAACAGTTTCCAAACAATACTTGCAGTATGTAAGTTCATGTGCTTTGGACTCGTGAGGTCTGATCCAAGTTTAAAGTCTTGCTTGAAACAAACCCATCAACCAATTTCACCCAAAAATCTTGTGCCCCAATTAAACTGAACAACAGTAGAAGAGTAATAATTCCTACACATCGTTGTTCTTACCTTAACCTCTGATTCAACTTTCAAGATGGTGCACTGCTTCCCATTATTAGGATCACCATTTTTTGGGTTTTTCTGTGGGCGGAAAGAAATCAGTGGGTGATCATCTTATTTGGGTTTCGTTGCTCCAATATGTCACTAATTGATGGCCAATGGAATTTTAGTGCAATAGAAACTTAAAGCTGTATCCGACTTTTTCTGTTTCGGATGCACATTTTTCACTCCTAAAATTGCAGAACATGATTATCTTATACATATCAAACTTTCACATCTGTTCAATTTTCAGCACTGTCATCTGACATCTTGAGACACAAAATACGATATATGGAATTTTGGGATCTTTGAATTTTAGTCTAATTAGGTTTTCATGTCCTAAAGATATAGAACACTTTCTAATTAAGTATCATCGAGAAGTTTTCTGATTTTCCCTAAATTTTGAACTCACTATGTTATGCTATTTGCTGTGCCAGATATATAACATACTCAAAAGAGGAGGAAGCAGTTCGATGCATTCAGTCTGTCCATGGGTTTATGTTGGAAGGAAGACCTTTGAGGTATTCTTTACTCCCTTAAGCGGTTCAATGTTCTGATATAAAAAAAGCGGTTCAATGTTGATTTAGACCTCCACAATTACATAAAGTTGTCTTTTGCAGAGCATGCTTTGGAACCACAAAATATTGTCATGCATGGCTGAGAAATGTGGTATGGAATTCAATTAAATTTTGGAAAGAATCATTTTTCCTTTGTGATCAAGGATTTGTTTCTGGAATATTTCATCTGCCGTATAACTTTAAACCAAACCCTGTTTTATCCAGCCTTGCAACAACCCTGATTGTCTGTACTTGCATGAGATTGGTTCCAATGAAGATAGTTTTACAAAAGATGAAATTATTTCAGCGTACACAAGGTATGTTTTATAATGTCTTGGTGAACTACTGCAAGTGAAGTATTTCTGTTGCATTGTTGATAAATTGAGATTGTGTGTTGGATAGCCGATAATTAGCACACTAAAATTGTCGGATCTTATATGCACGTATCCTACGGATGCGTGCGGCCGACCCGACCCAGTAGGAAGTGGTCGTGTTGTTGCTGATAAATTGAGATATTTCTTGCCTGCTTTGGCGTACTGCTCTTTATTGTTAAGTTCTTATGATAATCCCTTTCAGGTGTTTATGTTTCAGATGTTTGTCACTTTTTGTGTATTCTTACAGCTTTTATAAACATCTGAGCTTGTGCATCTATATTTGGAGACTCTGACT
Source organism: Dionaea muscipula (assembly GCA_028571145.1). Taxonomy (NCBI): domain Eukaryota; kingdom Viridiplantae; phylum Streptophyta; class Magnoliopsida; order Caryophyllales; family Droseraceae; genus Dionaea; species Dionaea muscipula. The sequence continues at coordinate 11,647 of JAOWBR010000001.1, forward strand.
ACTGACTAGAATAGCTGTGCTACAGAATGATTCAATTTGGAATTGTAAATTCTTTGTTTTTCTCTATGTTTGTTGCTCGTCTTTCTTTCTTTACCGATACCATGCTGCTTTGAATTTGGTGGCTCATTCTAGAATTATGTTCATGCGTTCTAAAGTTGTCTCATATCTAGAGTTCTCATTGAAGTTCGATAGTAGGCATATCATGATGTTGAATTCACTCTACATATTATATGGTGATAGAAAATTATTTAATCTGTGAAAACAAGGGTCAAAATTCCAATCAGGATAATTGTAATCAGATTTTGAGTTCTATCATCTCATCTTGTCAAAAGAAAAATAGCTCCGCCCATAAGCCCCCCACTCTTTCCCATGGCGTCAGCCAGTGGATTATTTTACCATTTTGCTCTAGTTTTGGTCTTTCCCTCTCATAGATCTTGACCAACAGTTTCCTTTCTATATTCTGTGGAGCCTTTCTTTGTCTTCTTATCGGTCTTGATCTCCATTGCTTCATGTCTCCTCACTATTGGATCTGATAGTCTTGACTTCTCAGGATTAAACCATTTCATCCAAGGGTCTTAGTTTTTATCTGTTCGTGCCCTCAGGATTCTTCTGAATAGTATCATTACTATCCTTAGCCTTTTTAACATCTGCAAAATACGAAAATGCACTTCATGTCTTAGTCCCATTGAGTTGCTTGATTATATGGTTTAGTGCTGCAAAGTTCCATGAAATATCCTTCAATCTAAAGTTGTTATTGTGGTTGAAATGGATGAGGGTAGGAGATAATCTGGTTAAAATGAACTTGTATAGTGGGAAGGGTGTGCAGTTGATATTTGTCAAATATTTGCTTACAGGCTACAATGTCAAGCATCAGCATGGTGATAAATATATGGAAAAAGGAATCATATTGATTGTGCTTTAATTCTGCTAAAGTCAACCAGTTAAATAGATCCCACAAAGCCACATGAAAAAATATATTCACTTTTGAATGGATGGAAAGTTCTCAAGTGAGAAATCTTAAAGAAATTGAATTTGATGCAAGATATTTTGATGTGGATATGTTACTGACACTCCATCTACCCATGGCGTTCTTCCAAATTTTGAAGGCTATTGTCTGACAATATCATCCATTGTAGAATGTCCAAACATTATGAGACTTCCATTGTTAATATTGATCATTTGTCTTGTGCACATGTATTAATTTAAATATCAAGTATGGATTAGATGACCTCATAATGAGTACAATAATGGATATATAAAGAAGTTGATGTAAGTTGCAACAGTTAATGCCTCTCCTTGAAATGTGATTTTTACAATCAAAAGTTCTTTATAGTATGGAGTCAGGACTAAGTTATCCTATGCAATTTTTCTGATGGAGTTATGCTTGATTTAATTTTTTGTGTGTGTAGAATTTCCTATGCTGTCATCATTTTTGCAAAATTGGTTCTTCAAAGGATCCAGACCTACTGTTTCTATAAGTTTTCCCCCCTCGGCTTTTTAAATTGCCTATGCTGTCACTGTGGAATATTAATATGGTTGTCTTAAAGGAGTCGAGTTCAACAAATTACTGGTGTTGCAAATAACATGCAAAGGCGCTCTGGAAATGTGTTGCCTCCCCCAACAGATGACTATTGCAGTAACGGCTGTGCTTCCTCTGCCAAACCTGTTATAAAAAATGCTGCAAATGTAAGACTACCTCAAATTCTCCATGTTTTCGAATGGCAATGCCTGTTGGTATATATGGTGCAATAACTCTTGTATGGATAATGTTTTGTTAAGCATAATGAAAGGTTACATGATTAGGGTGTTTTGTGGAATGATTCTATCGTTATTGCCAACAACAGTTACCAATTTTCTAATGGTAGATGCTGGATTATGTGAATTGATTCGCTTGCCTCTCCTTTGATTTGTGACCATCAAGTTTCTTTTGGATCTCATTCAACTGGTGATATTCCATTCATATTTACTTCAGAAAAGGAAAATGCAGATATGACTTTTATTTGGAAGGAATATTGCAGTGGCTTTACTATGTTCCCTTTTATGGTTGACATCATGTGATAAAAGTAGGGAGCCATTTTAGAAGCCAAGTTTTCTGTATAACAATGAAGATGATGCATTATTATTGAAGTTGTAGAAGTCCTGTTTTAAGAACTCAATGGTATTGATGCTGATTAACTGTTGGTTGATGGATGGGTTTGCATCTGCAGAGTTCTGTTACTAGTACTAGAGCTTCTACCCCACCTAGCAGTACCAGTCGATCTGGTGCTCTTCCTCCCGCCGCTTCATGGTACACCTTTTCGCCATGTTGACCTTAATCCGTTTTCTGCTGTTTGCTTGTTTGCTGTTGACCTTTTCACTATACCAGGGGAACCCGTGCATTGAATGGTCAGTCATCAGGGGGAAGCACACTCTATGAACCTTCCAAGCATAAGCCTGAAGCAGCTGCTGGGTCAGTGGCATATACCACAGCAGTTGTGAGCAGTACCCAAGCATCAAGTTTATCTGGTGATGTTGGAAAGAAGCTCTTATCTGCTGAAGAAATTGTTTTGACGCAACCGACTAGTAAGTTGGAACCCATAGAACATCTGAAGCGACATGACTGGGAAACTCCTAGAAAAGATGTATCACGGTTTTCTGTTACACATCTAGGTCCAACTTCTATAGTATCAGCTAGATGTGAACCTAATACTGCATTGGGAACAGAGGATATGTGCATGGAATCTAGTGTCCCAGCTGATGTTGGTGGACATTCTAATGTCTCAAGTTTGGAAAGGGAGAGAAATGTCTTGATTGATGGGAAGGATCAGAAACTAAGCATGGAGTTACCATCTATAGGTGTTGATAAGAGATCCAATCGCGACAATTCAAAGTTTCTTCAACCAAGTGGTTTGTGTTTGGATAACTTATTAACTGGAGGTCCAGGTTCATATCACCGGGATCCAGAGAAGTTCCATGAACCATTGGCATCACCAGCAGTTAATGTTGTCCCATCTGTTGATAGCATGAATGCTTCATCAGGAAGTCATGATTGGAGATCAGATGTTATATCCCCATCAGTACGGGAAAGGTCTTCTGAAGCACCGGATATACCAGATAATCATATGTCCATAGAGGCATCAGCATCCCGTTTAACAACGACAAGTTCATCTCATTCCATTCATCTTATAGATCATCTTTTCAGGAGTCAACTGCAGCATGCTAATTCTAATGATGCAGTTAGTCCTGCTGTACATAAAAATTTAAATACTAGTTCCTTTGGAAATGCTTCTAGTACATCTGTTGTATCAAGTGGATACCGGGAGAAGTTTATCAGTTCCACCTCCAAAATAGATGATAGGTTGCCGAATGGGAGAGGCAGCCAGGTGGTAAGATTTGGTGGTGAAGTGGCCACTGCTGACTCAAACCCAATGTTGGATATTGAGAGCAGTATAATATCAAATATACTGTCTTTGGATTTGGATGGTTTGGATGAATCTTTAACTTCTCCTCAGAACGTAGCCCAGCTATTGGGTGCGCCCGATAAGCTGCATGGAGCCCATAGAGTATCCAGCTCCTGGAAAGTGCAAAACAGCAATCAGTCCAGGTTTTCTTTTGCGAGGCAGGATGAGTCTAGGAATCAGTTATTTGATGCTGTGTCATTATTTAGCAATCCCGGTGAAGGATCAATGAGTAATTCTTTCAGCCAGGCCTTTGCTGAAAATAGAGAACCATATGTGCATTCACTTGGTAATGGCTTTGGTTTATACCAACGTGGTACGACACATTCTGACAACGTTTTGAGCATTCATTCTGGAGTCTCACCAAGTAAGAATTCTTGCAAGTGTTAAACCGAGAGATTTCGTTGATTCTCCATATTTAACTGTTTTCTGTCCATTATTGTTTAGTTTAATGTCCTCTTTTTTGGTTGTGCACTATTATTATTCCATGCATTTGTTTTCCAGTATCAAGAGCACATACTTCAGCACCCCCCGGTTTTTCGGTGCCAAGTAGACTACCACCTCCGGGGTTTTCTTCTCATGAGAGAAATGATCTAATTATGGATGTAAAATCAGGTGAGTTCTGCGATATTCTATTTCTTTCATTTCGTTTTCTCATCGTCCTCATTCTAGTTATTTCTCTGCTGTTGGTTGAAGTTCCATATGTCCTGTCCCTTTTGCAGGTAACCTTTCGCATGATGCTTCATCCTTGCCGCGAAATGCTTACCATACATCACCAGGTGGTCACTTCAATGGTCATGGAGATATTGAGTTTATGGACCCTGCCATCTTGGAAGTTGGCAAGGGGAGGCTCAGTAGTGGTGGAATGAACAATGTAGGCTTAGACATGCGAAGTATTTTCCCTTTGCAGCAGTCTACAGCTTTTGAAAATGACGTCAAACTTCAGTCATTGATGCAATCGTCTCTAACACCACGCCAGAATACTAGATACAGTGACATTAGGGGTAATGATTTCACTGCCCCCAATTATGCTTATACATTCGTTTCAAGGCATGTAGAACAGTCACCGGCCAGTAGTATACCTCCTGTGTCACAGTTGTCTCTCCATCAGCCCCGAGATTCGATAGTATCTAATGGTCACTGGGATGCTTGGAGTGAACTTCAGGCTGGAAATGAGAGACTGGGTCTTGACAAATTACATGATGGATATGGAGATCCTAGGTTTCAGATGCGTAATTCGGCCAATCTTTATAACAGGAGAACATTCAGAATGTGATCATACACTCCTCTTTTGTCTTGGGTGGGAGCTTGTTAGATGGAAACAGGCTGATTTTGGTCTAAATGATGGCATTAATTCTGGAGATGGAGCTGACTTTTTTGGGTGGTCTCCTTGGATTGCCTTGCCAGATGGAGAGTTTGATGACACCAGAAGCAGGTTGTTTTTTTGGTGCCAACGGATGTGTTTGGCTGTTTTGCTTTATCCAAGTCGAATGGGATGTCTGCCTGATTTCATGAAACTAGAGGGATTTTGCCTCGGCCGATGCATTGATGGCCATCTGTTGCTAGAATTTGTTTGTCTGATCGGGCCAAAGCTGGAACGAGTATCCAACTTCTTGACTACAGGTCCGTTTCTACAGCTCCCCATGCATTCTCCTCTGGATTGTACTTTCTCTGACAGGTTGCTTTGAAATCTTCTTGGTATGCAAGTCATGCGTATGCTCGTTGAACTGCATTGGTCATAACAGTGAACAAAAATGAAAGATGCTCATAGTTTCGAGATTTTCTATATACACCACATATACATCTCATGCATCCACTTTTTTTTGTTCTGTAGTCTTAATCAAACGGTTTGGTGGACTTGATCGAACTGTTCGTCGACGAGCCTACCGAACAGTGGTGGCGTGGTGGCGTGAGTTGAAAATGGTGTATTTAGAAAATCTTCATAGTTTGCCCTGCTTACTCATTGGTCATAAAAGTAACCCTGTTGAGATGCAAAACCTAGTGAACAACAGATGATCTGTTGCTTTTCAAATCCGGCCTATACATTTCCAAGCATAAGCAGCTGTATATTATCCCTAGTATCACCTTCATAAGACCAGCTTCTTTTTGAGAAGGTTTACTTTGGTCAAAATTGCATGCACCAAAAGCGGAAGATTTAGTCTGTTATTTGATTATATTAGCCTTCATTGATTTTCAGGTGAAGTCAGCTAAAACAAAGGGCTGATATGAGGTTGTGATTCAAACAGATCTGATGACGTTTGATTTCAAAGCATGCATGCGTTGATTAATGTTCAAAAAGACCAGGCTGTGCTTGCAGCATTTATGCATATAACGTGATATCTGCACTATATATTGACAAAGCTGTAGATGTGAAAGGTTCTCAAGGCATCACTATGGAATTCCTTATGTTTTCATCTTTGATCTTTTGAAATAGCAATAGACCGATATCTTTTCTGTTTTCTTTTGCATTGACTTCAAAAACTCCGAGTATTTATTCCCTGGGAACACTTCAGTCCAATTTTCAGAACAGTTATGTTTGTTGATTCATTGCTGTCTATAGAATTCCCCACGATTTATTTTAAGTTTTTTTAAGTTCTGCTTTGTATTCATTGGTAAGATTGAAGTACACCAGAGATTGAGTTTCCATGTTCAATTTTCATTATTTCCCTCACGCCCATTGGCCATTGCACTAGTTTTGTATAGTTTCATGACTCATTTCCAGAATGAAGTTTCTTTATGAGTCGCTTCAAATTGGACGTTGGAGAACTTGAGATACTTAACTTCATACATCTGTCGTAAATGTGATACTACGAAAAAAGAAAATCAGTTGGTGGACTCCTAACAAGGCAGGTGATTATACTTCCACAGTACAAGAAACAAAAAACACCCTGCAACATTCCACATCGTATGAAATGCTCTAGGCACTGTCAGCTCTTTGAATACTTCTTGTCAAAGTTGATGATGTTGCTATGGCCTGCAAACGTTCAACGCTGCGACTGTTAATACTAGTAGCAAATGAGTGAGTGAGAGACCTAAGATACTCTAGCTAGAAGGATGAAAACTCATTGCTAAAATCTGAGCCTGGTAGCAAGGGAGAGACCTATATGATTCTCTAACTAGAAGGATGCAATAGAAAAGCAAAAACCGAGTTTGGCATACTTGGATCCTATAGCTAAGAATAAGAATTGTGTGTAGAAGGTGGACATGATGGCATGAAGTATTACACTTTACACAACAATACGACTATTTTCTATTGGGTGAGATCGGTCACACGTATCTATAGGATACATGCACATAAGATTCGATAATTTTACCGTCTTCCTTTAATCGGGAGGTGGGAGAAACTGATTAACGGCCCAGAAAATTTAGAGGATTCATCCTCCAAAGAGTAGATCTAGTGCTCATCTAATTGATGTATAACTTACGCTTTTAGTAATCTTCTGATTAGGTTAAGACAGTGCATGTTATATAGCTGACAGCTAATACATTAAAATTGGCTGATCTTGTGTACATGTATTCTATGGATACATGAGACCGATCTCATCTAGTGGAAAGTGATCGTGTTGTTGTTTCTGCCGCCTTTACCCCACAAAAACAAACACCAAAATGGAAGGTATAGGCTAGCTTCCCCAAAAGATTATGCCGAAGTTAATATCCACTCTGTAGTCCAGACTTTGAGTATTGACATTGTGGTGAAACTATCACAATACTAAACATGATGCAATAAGAGGAGACGGTTATGTGAGACTGACCCTGGCAGTGAATTCCATGAATCTCTGGCCCCGACACTTCCACTCCCTCATCATCTAGGAATGAAATGCCAGATGAACTGATAACATAAGGAAATCGTAGTGGTGGAGAAATTGGGGATTTTGAAATCTTGATAAATCTCTGACCTGCAAAGAAAATAAAAAAAAAAAAGAAAAGAAAAAAGCTTGATAGTAACTCTTCAATGAAGCAGTAGCAGTTAGCAAGGTGCCGCCCATCCTTTTAACAGAAAACTTGAGGAAACTCTTTAAATAGAAGACGATGAATTCCAATCTTGCAGAACCGACAACTATCCACGCCAACTTAAAAAACAATGTTAAAGAGAAGCAGCAACGGAAGTTGTTAGTGCCACCACCCACACAACTCACGCTACCACTTTTTTATGCAAAGGGACGAAAATATCTCATTGGTTCGACAATACATTATCAAACTGTTCGACAAGGCCCGTCGAACGGTTCCACAGACCTTGTTGAATGGTTCTACAAGCCCGTCAAATTGTTCGATAGTGCACTGTCGAACTTGTCATGGATCTCATGGGCATTGCATTTTGGAAAAGTGTGGGAAAAAATGGTGGCTTGAGTTAAGAAAGTGGTGGCACTAGCAGCTTCCAGCAGCAATAAGTTGGTAATTAATTGAGGGATGTAGCCTCTCTCGACTAGCCTAATTTGACCTCAGCGACCAAAAGAAATTAAGAACATAGCACCATCTTTATCTCAGTCAAGGAAAAAATTATAAGTGCTGCAGTGCAGATTGGATGAAAGTGAAAGCTAGAGTTCAATAGCATCGTAGGAGAGAACCAAAGAAGAAACAAACAAATTTTTGGATGGACTATCTTCACCTCATGTCTTCTGCTGCAGAATAAGGACATCAATACATAAAAGATAAAGTTTCATAGTCCCAGCAGCTAATTTTCACTAACCTGATATTGCTTCAAGCACAAGCCTTATGCTTACAGCATGCGCCCAGTTAATTCCCAAAGCAGCAACAAGATGAGAATCAAGCCTTGCTTGTTCATCTCCAATCTCATGACCCCTGCGTGGCACTGTACATGTAACATGATAGTGCATTTAATTAACAATCATAGCTAAAGATATCGTGAGAAAAAACTACGGGCACACATAGAGCCTGATTGAATACAATCAAATTGTGTTTCGGCCAAAAAAAGGGAAAGAAAAGCCCAAAGAGCATTTGGAGACTGCATTTGGAAAACCCCAAGGTTGTGGTAGCTTATAAGCATTTGTGTCAAGATTGATATAATTAACGAGTCTTCTACTACAAGGCTGACCATTTAATAGAGTTGATTCCTTAATATAGGATCAGAGCAGGCCAAAGATCATGAATTCGAATCCTGCACAATCCACGCTTGAAGCTTAATAGAGACATTCGCGTGAGAGAGCATGTCAAAATTAATATAATTGAAGGATCTTCTACCACAAGATTGATCTTTTAGTAGAGTTGGTTCCTTAACAATTTGCTGACCTATATCCCAATAGATTACACCTTGGATTTCTAGGTTTGACATGATGGCCTAGACATGCTTGTAAGCTACTTGAGCACGTGTGACCGTCTGGCTCCCTTCGTCTCCCTAGTCCCATCTGATCTCCATTGTTGCCAAGTGGTCAAGAATACTATCATTTCTGATTCCAAACAGTTCTAATGGATAGGAACAATCTATCTAGTATACGGGGCTGACATACACAGATTATCAAGCTATTTGTAATTAGTTAAAACAAGTGAAATTAGCAAGGAAATTATTTTCTTATCTGCAACAGAGGAAAAAACCAAAGAGAAAAGCTGATGATTGCTTGATGGCATGTCTAGGGAAAAGGCTCAATCCCTTTCATGCACAGCAGAGAGGTATGAGTGCACAACACTAGTAGAGAGGTTCAGTTACAGTTTCCCATCCTCGACTCACCCATTCCGAAACAGAAAACAAGGGCAACCAAAGCAGAACAATCATCCAGAAAAATTTACCACTCATACCTTGGAAAGAGAAGTGCCCAATTTCATCATTTACTTGAGCCCTGACCTGGTTTGTTACTACAATAGGAATCCGGGAAAATTCTGCCATCGATCTGAACAATTGATATGACATAGGAATGAAGTGAAAGGACACAGACGTAATATGTAATGCTTCATAAACATTACATATTACGGAAGTAATATGTAATGCCGCATAAACATTACATATTCCTGAAGTAAGATTGTTAACATTACTTGATGAAAGAGATATGCCAGCCAAGTAACTGCCGTCTAGGAGTACCCAAGTCATATTCCCTGCAGAAATACACATCCCAATAACCTAAGTGGCCATCAGTCAGCATGTTTGAGGAAAAATATTTTTATTTCTTCATCTGGTAAGATAATGGAAGCAAAATAAAAATAAAAATGTGTGTGTCACCAAAAACAAGATCACCGAAAAGAAACTTGTGCTGGTGTTGGTATCCAAAGAAACCTGTTACATTGTGATCTTTCACAATGACTTCTCTCATAACAAAGTACTGCAAAGTCATGGAGGAAAAAGGAAAACAACTTACCCAGAAACTAGAGCAGCCATGCTATCAATGATCAGCAACTTCACTTTATGTTGGAGAAGGGAAACCTTAATTTGTTGCAAGCTGGTAAGTTTCACATAGATAAAATCATTTGCTTGTGATCACAGTCTTTCACTGAATAGTACACCATGAACATTTAAGAAACAAGCATATCAAAGACAAGGGTAGTAATGATTCTTGACCTGCAAATCATAAAGAAATCGGAAAAGGTAGGCAGAAGTTTTAAACAAAGTCCAACAAGCAGTAGAAAGTTCATTACAAAGGAAAGCAATACTAAGCCTCTTTCCATGGGTGCTTGCATGTATTCTACATCAGAAATTAGTTTCTGATGTGTTTTCTCCGATAACAGCTAATATAGGGCGTTAAGCTCGAGTAATTTGTCTAATATTTTAATTCTGTTGTCTGCTCTTTTAATGAACATTTTCCACTGGAGAGAAAAAAAATGAACATTTTGCATCAACTTAAATCTCCTTACAGGATCACTACTTGGTCCTAGCTAAACCACCAAAAACAAGAGTCCACCAATTTGTTTTCTCTTGAATGACACTCAACTTTCTCTTGAATGATATGATTCGTAACTCGCATTATGTAGTTAGGGCCAATATCTGAAACCTAAGTAGCTCCAACCAACTCCGAAGAGCAAACTGCTAGCTGATTCTCTTTACATAACATTATCATCCTTCAAGCTCCATCTTTGGAACATTTGGAAGATTCCTATGTCAAAGGGGTATTGCCCAAAAGGCATCTAAAGTTTCCAAGTGTAGAAGGGTTTGATCTGCTTCCACTTATTGACCAAGACAAAAATCAAATCTCTCAGTTAATCGACGTCTGTGATCACCATGTCTCATCTCTTCCAACGGTAGCAGATTTTTAGGGAGATACTGAAACAATACAGTTCCCTTTTCTTGTCATTCCACTAGCTTCCAGATCAGGCTACGTTTTGACATTTAGCGCTTCCTTGAAACAAATTTAAACTTTTCTTGGTTTGCAAATGGAAATTGCTAGGTAGATTTGCAGAGACAAATCAACAAGGGTGGGTTATTAGAGGAAGATCTAAGTCCTAGCAAGTACACAAGCTTACATTCTTTCCATATGAAGGGAGAAATATGTTCTAGAATGTACACACCTTTCAGTAAATTCAGACAGTGACCCAGGTCGTAGAACAACAATCCTACCTGCAATCTGGAGAGATGAAATTATCGAGTATCATGACAACTACTGAATTCTACAGAGTTGATGCTGTCAGACAGTTTCTAAACCTGCTGCGCCATTCCTTCGCAGTAAAACACTTCTGGGAAGCTCTTTGTTCCAATTTCTATTATCCTGAGTATGTCCAAGAAGAAATGCACTTCTTAGTCCCCAAAAAAATGTGCACTATGCATATTTATACAACAGCACATAGCAAAAGTTCAGCAAGGCAAGAGGATCTTATTTATGAAGCATGAATAGCAAACCAAATTCTAACCCTCCAGACTACCTTCTGGAGCTAAATTTGGATTCCACATCAATATAGATGACATGGCCATCTAAGCCTCCGTAGCTTTGAGGAAGTGAAGCCAATAAAGCGAGCTTCAGGCAGAGCTGCGATATGCACAAAAAGGTCCATTTATTAGATGCTCCTCCAGATCACAAGAGACCCCACTAAAAGGAATATAGCACCTCCATGAACATAGTTCTATGCAATACGGCACTTTCCAATTCCAACAGGAGAAGAGTTTATATTTGCTAATAAGTGAAATCAGTAGGCAGTACTGGACTGAATTTATCTTGTATCAACTGAAGAATTCAAGGGTAGCATAGAAATGTCTACCCACAAAGAAACAGCATCTGTAGCGAAGTAGAAGAATGCCTAATGGCAAAATAAAATCTGGGATGCTCTAAAACATTATTTGGATGATGCATGGACGAGGAAACTGTGTGTGTATATATATTTCAGCTGAGATGCAATAACATGGAGTATAATTGGCCTTCAAATACTTTGGCAATGTAACTAGGAAAGTGAATTGACTCTGGTTTTCAACTTTTAAGAGGACGCTCCTTGTGTTATGGTGACAAAGAAAAACGGAATTAATATAGCTGACCATATACGGTACACTTAAGTCTCATTATCATCCAGAACATTTCAATAGGAAATATTATTTATCTTTAATACCAATCAAAATTTCCTTATTATTCATCATGTAGATGATGATGTTGGAAGCACTAACTTATAATCATCTAAGTTCCTTATTAAAAAAATCAGATCAATTCTCCAATCAGTTCCTTTACCTGACTTACTGACAAGTGACAACTATCAATGCAGTGGCTTTGACACCATATATTCTCACAGTGGATCTTCTCTTGTGAATTCAAAGAAGAGACGTCTATTGGTATAATATGTTACGAGTTTCAGATTAGGAGAAGAAATTGATCAGAGTTGAGGATGGCGCCAATTAAACTGCTAAAATCCGAATTACCGACAAAGCTAAACTTCTAGTTCGATGACTGCTTTAAAACTTCTTTCGCTGTGTTTCTTTTTTTATTTCACAACCAAATTGTGAAGTGGGTACGAAATGAAGTGAAGCACAGCACAGTCAATTATGAAATAGAAGATCCTAGAAAAAGAAATTTAGTTTCTTATGCATACTTGTGTTTTGCCGATTCCTGCAGGACCAACTAACTCTGTTACAGCACCAAATGGTATTCCACCACACAAGGCCCTGTCCAATCCATTCAATCCCGTGGGTAGATGGCCTGCCAAGTGCTCGTTTTGAACTCGCTGCTCCAACAGGGAAAGAGCCTATATACCAATTAGCAAAGCATTATTCAGATGCCAGATAAATGATGAGCATGAAGTAACCCTAAAGTTGCTGACTTTCCATTGTTCGTTCACATTGATTATAGTGAATCAAAAGAGATGAACCCCTCGACAAATTTATGTATTGTTTTGTGATTTCTTCATGGAAAAGTAAATGGCTAAGCTTCATTGGATCCAAAGGGTGTTTGATTCACGCCAACTTCTAATAGCAATTAGCAAGGTCAATCTGATCATCACCGAGGTTGGTTATTTCACAGCTGCATTGAGCTATAGAAGATGACTACATACTTTTACATAAAAGGAATGAACATTATATACTTACAGTCCCCCATGGCGGGCAGACCATTTCGCTTATATAAGCGACAGCAGACATCACATCTGCCAGTCCGATGTCCAACAACTCCATCAACTCAAATTCAGTTAGAGAAAGCGCCTCCTGAAACCAAAGTGGCGAAAAAGATTTTTCACCATAGACTAAAACAACAAAAAAAAAAAACTATGCAAAAGAGCAACCATCAACGAATACAGCATAATGGTATACAGTTATTAGTTCTTGCAATCATCATTTCTCAAAGAAGGAAGTTGTGCATCGGCCCACGTGGTAGAACCTAAACTTGTTCACGAGTCGTTTGTTCCTTTCAAAAAGACACAGAGATGTTTGAACAAGATAAAGCAGCTAGGAAAAGGAACTATACCTGCCTACTATTAAGATAAATATAATGCATGGGTCTTCTACCATAAGGTTGACATTTTGGTAGAGTTGGTTCCTTAATATGATATTAGAGCAAACGTGACCAAAATATTACGAGTTCGAATCTTACGAGCGCGACCCCTATTTGTTTAACATTTGGTATAAGGTGGGTAAGTGCACAGTTCACGCTTCAAGCCCAAAAGAGGCATTTACGTGAAGGAACGTGTTAATTCATAGGTCTTCTACCATAATGTTGACCTTTTTATAGAGTTTGTTCCTTAACACCTACAACTGTTGGCTACGAATATGATCAACACTGTTGGAAACGAACAAGAAATTAACAGGCACAAATAGGAATGAGATTGCACACACAGAATTTATGTGGTTGGTTTGTGCTAAGAATTACCATCGGATTATTTGCGTGTTGGGTAACCGACAATCAGCGCACTATTATTGTCACACCTTGTGTGCATGTATCCTACGGGCCGATCTTGTGTGGCCGATTACAACCAGTGGGAAATGGTCGTGGTGTTGGTTTTCGTACAAAGAATCCCCAATACTCACACCATGTAACCATACCCGGCTGCTCCTAATTTATAGCAAAATCATACCATACAAACACACAAAACTATTTCACGTCCATCTATAGCTAAATCGAAAATCGGCTCAATCAGACTCCGTTGGGGAACAAAGTAACAGTGCACGAAGAATCGAGAATCTAAATTTCAATAGTTCGAGGGCATCACGATCCGCGGACTGATTCCATTGGTGTCCAAATGAGTGCTTGAAATTAAAATTCGGCTTGTGCAGAAAATGCTCCTATGGAGAAATCCATATGGATGTGCGAGTAGAAGGCATGGATCTTGCCAGGGGTTGAGAGGAGATGTGATGGGCCATGGCTGGCGCCTGGCTGGCTGTTAGCTTAGCTGATTACCTTGGCGGTGTTGATGTTACGAGCAGCGAAGATGTTGGCGATTGATTTTGGAAGACCCATCTCGCTGATCAGCCTGTTCGCCATCTCCCTCACCTCGCTCTGCTCAAGCTTCCCCAGCCGATGCCTAAGCCTAACGGCCCTAACCCCCCATTTTCTTTTTTCTTTTTCATCGTTTTTTCTTTCTTTCGTTTCTCTCGGGCGGTGGAGGGGGTGGAGGGGTTTTTCCCGCCAAATATGCAGCTACGCAAGAATGATAATTTCGCCCACAAAAAATGATTGAAGCACAACAATATTTTTGTTGTGTTTTTGGTTATGTAGGATCATAATCGTTGGATTTTTTTTTATGTAGATGATGATTGGTGTAGATGATGGTTGGTGTAAGATTATAATAATTATTTTGGTGCAAAATCACAACAATTTTTGAAAATGGATGGTGTAGATCATGTTGTGTAGATTATTATACATGAGTGATTGTGCTTATATCATTACTCTTCGCCCACTGATCCTACTTTACCCGTTATCCGTCTCGTTTGTAGTAGATTTTTGGAGAAAAATTTGGAGAATGTGTCGGATGTGAGGATACATTTAAAAAATAATAATAATAATGGATCGGAGACAGATATTATTTAAAACTCAACCCAACCTATCCCATCATCCGACCCGTTGCCTTGTGACTATTATTTCCACAATCTACCCAAGTCCCCAACTAACAAACCCTACATATATTTTTCCATTGGAAGTTGATCCATCGAAATTCTTGTGCATGGTGGGACGTACGGCCTTTAACAAGGATGTCATGGATGCAAGTGAGGTGGAGGATTTATACTCGCCCCCAACCCGTTACTTGTTGGAGGTGAGGATGGGCATTCGGGGTGGGTCGGAGATGAGGCAAAATTTTTATAAACAGGTAACATGGCAGGACGAAACTCGCTTCTAACCTGACTCACTGTCATCCCTAGCAACAAGTGTAATGTAAGGATCAGATCAGTAGAGTTGGTTCCTCTATATGGTTTCAAAACAGAAGTGATAAAAAGGTCAAAAATTCGAATCTTGAAAGCACAATGGTGAATTTAAATTTGAGAATGCAATAATTACATTAAAAAAAACCTTCGCTCATCGCAGCTGGAGTCGACTTAAAGTATTAGTTTGATTGATTTTATGGTGTATGTAAAACAACTTGTCATTTAACATGTATGGACAACTTATAAAAAATTCAAATCATGCTAGTCTACTATTATAAACGAGGTAAACTAATGCAAGTGTCAACAACCGTTGTCTTATCCAAGTGGTTTGTTATCCTAAAAAATCTGGACTCGGTGTTCTGTATCAATCCGTCTCATGTGTAACTCCACTATTTCCTCATCAAAACCTAATAAAATAGCAACAAGTCGTGTCATCTACGGCTAAATTGAAGGCTAAATCATCAGGAAAGACGTGGATGAGGTTCATATACGGCTTTTTAACTATGTTGCTTCATTTATCAAATTTTCATAGTTTGATGATGTAACCCATATAGTTGATCTCTTGTCTTCTTTAGTGGGTTTTGTTTCTAGTGCTTTGGTGCTGACATATGATTTCTAATGTGAAGGGGTACCTACATAGTAGGTATGTTTTATTTTTAAATGATGTCTTTTACACCGAAGTTTTATCGTAATCCTATTCCTATATGATTGTAATAAAATTTTTCATTTTACTAATAAAAGAAAAAAAAAACAGCAACAAGTCTCACAGTCGAACATGACCGTGTTGGCCACCAGGTGACTACTGGACTTTCATCTCCAATATCAATAGTCGTTGCGACTCTAGTGATCACTACAGGCCGCTCATAGTGGCTATTGGTCTCTTATCCCGAAAGATAGTATTCGCTACGGTCGTGGTAACCACCACGGGTCGCCCATAGTGGCCACGGGTCGCCCACAGTGGCCACTGGTCTCGCATCCTTGAGCCCCGTTTTGCTCTGGTTGGAAAGCTTAAATAATAATAATAATAAAAAAAACATTCACTTTCTCATAAGTTGATTAAGTTCCTCAACGCCTCCCCTCTCGTGTTTGATCGTTATAGAGTTAAAGTATAAACTCATTTTATGAATATGTATGGTACCACAACCTTAAATTTTTGTAATGTTAGTTTCCTTGACATATATAGGTCCAGAATCAGTTTGATCAAATTGTTAGGAAAATAAAGGTGAGATTTTATTACGAAAATCCCAAGATCGATCGATCAAAGTGAGGCAATCGAGCATTAATAATACGAAAGAAAGAAGACAAGAGGGAGATCACACACCAATTTAACGTGGAAACCCAAAATCGGGAGAAAATCACGAGGGAGGAGGAGAGCAATTCAAGGGTGTTGGACAATCACTAGAAAACCCTAACACTCTAGCATAATCTAGAGAATTACAAAGGGCAACCCTAGCACTCTTGATAATTCAATCTCTCTTTTGTCTTCTCTCTTTCATGTTATTGTTCGATTGCCTAACTTTGATCGATCGATCGATCAATCGATCTTGGGATTTCCGCAATAAAGATCTATCTTTATTTTCCCAATAAGTGGTATCAGAACCGATGGTTTAACTGGAACCTGGCCGCATAATGGTTTTCGGTATCATGCCTCCACTGATAATTCCTGATAAGTGGGAGACTCCACATCACTGGTTGCAACAAGCAAGGAGAAGTGATACAAACGTTTGTTGAGTGAAAAATGTGGATTGATTATGTAGTTATGGTTCATGGGGAGCGCACCGATGCGGATCGATTCACATATGAGGGGAAGATTATTGTGCATATGGTAAATTAAGAAAAAATCCACATCGGGAAAGAAAAAGAAATATTTATATGAAAAATATATGATGACTGTATCACCATCTGATTAACCACTTTTCGTGGAGCAGAATTCATCAGAACTCCGCAATTAAGCGTGCTTGGAGTAGCGTAGTCTCAATATGGGTGACCTCCTGATAAGTATTATCCAAATATGGGTGTGTAGTCAGTCGTCATTTCAAGTTGGACTCCCCCTCTGACGGTCCCCAACACAAATGAAAGAGACAATAATGAATTATGAGGGGTATGCTAAGGTATAAATTTATTTTCTAAACTTTTTACTACGTGTTTGAACTTTTGTAAAGTTGGTTCCTTGATACAAGGTAAATGTTTATTCTTTTATCTTAACAAATTATAACCAATAAGACAGCGCTGAAGCATCCCCATTCGTCAAGCGTCTATGAGATCAACTGGTGAGCTGGATTTTGGTTTTGCGGTTGAGCTAAACGTAGTTCGAGTTTGTCGGCACGGTTTTATAAAATCGTGCCGACAAGATCAAGTCCTATTTTGGAGAATAAGAGGATTACATAGCTTAAACTTCTTTTCCTGTTTAAGTTGGGCAGACAAGATCAAAACCTCAGGGTAAAGCAAATGATGGTTTAAGGAGAATCTCGCATGCTTCATTAGGAGCAAAAAAATTAGAAGTTAAACGGTGGTGTAAGGAACATCATCTTCCGTGATAATTAAAGTCTCAATAAGGGCTACAAGACCGAATGACGATTGCTACAAGAAACCATCAGTTAAATTTGATTAAAAGTTCACATTTGATGTGTGTTGAGTTGAATTGATGTCCGCGGATTCGCATTGTGATGACTATCTATAATATCACCCATATGTTCTTAACCGTTCTACACATATAACTTTTTAACCGTTCCACGATCAAATCATACCAATCGTCTTAACGTTCTTGTGCTAAACATGTGGTGATCGTAAAATCGTGGAGAAATTATCCTCAAAACATGGTCTTCATTGAACGCACAAAACATCCAGAAGGCATTCGTAAAGCTTCACCCTGCACAATCCCTTAAAATATCCACCTCAGGATGTTCACCTTGAATGTTGTTCCCATCGTGGAATCACATTTACCTTTAAAATATCGTCGCTTACTCATTTAATCTCCGAACGTTACAACTCAGATATCTGTTTGCTCAGTCATTAAGACTTTGCCCTAATTTCCATCAACAAAAATATATAAATAAGTTGGTGGAAAGGTTCAACTATTGATTGAGTCTATCTAGGTGATTACTTTGCACACACTCCTAAGGTGTGCATAAATTTTTTTTAATAAAACGATAATATACTATTGTTTTTCATTGTTAAAAACGATAATATACCATTGTACTTCATCATTAAAATGATAGTATACAATTATTATTATTTTTAGATGATACCATAACATACCATCATTTTTGTTTTGATAAAACAATAATATATTATCATTTGATCAAAAACAAAAAATAAAACAAGATAAATTGGTCTCTTTGTTTATTGGGTGCTTGGCTGTAGCCAATTAAATTTACCTGCTTTATTGGAAAAATTGATACCAAAAATGGGCAATCGAACCATGTGAAAGGGAAAGGGAAAGGGGAAGGGAAAGCGAAAGGGAAAGGGAAGTCTCAACAACCAAATGGCGCAAGCTATCAACTTCGTCGTAGTATTCAATAGTTACAGTAGCTCAGGTCTCCTCCTGAGACGATCACGAGCTAGTCTACGCCTACTAACTCGTCTCTATCACGATCGGCGGCTTCCTTTTGATTCCTCCGACGCCGTCAATAGCTTGGGTGCGCTGAAGTCCAGGCGGTCTTGCTGGATTCCTACTAGATCGGCGGCGATGGAATTGGCCGGAGATCCGTTGCTGAGCGATATCTACGCCGTTGCTATATCCGGTGGAGTCGCCTTCGGTATTCTTCAATTGTTTAAGGAGACCGCCCGACGCCGAATCTTCGATCAGGTAGTTTTTTTTTTTTGTTCAGTCTCTCTCGTTTCTCCTCCCTCCCTCTCTCTCTCTCTCGCAGTATAGGATCTGCCTTGTTCTCTTGGTGGAACTTGAGGAAATTTGTTGTTGCTTTTTTCCATGTTAATTATTCGCTGCTCAGAGTTGGAGCATTAATTTGTTCTTCTTTTTTCGCTTGAGCTGACTCGATTTTAATCAGGGGTTTAGTTTTATTTAAGCGAGATTCTCTATTCTTACGCCACCACATATTTACCATGCAAATTTCTCATTGTTACTTACCAAATTGCCCCTGGTCAGTGGAAATAATTTTATGGGTTAAATATTTCGGTAGGAGAGACCTAAATATTTGGATCAGAATGGCCGGAAATCTTGACCTTTTATTTAGATTTTCAGCCATTTTACACGAGGTTATTTTGGTCCATTCACAAAATGTGGTGGCGTGAGTATTTCTTAGATTGGAGGTTATAATGATCGGGTTGATTTGAGGTTATAATGACCGTCGTTGGATTTGGAGACAATAAAATGTCAGGATTACATATGGGAGAAAAAATTTAATACTGTGGGACCAACTGCATTAAATGTTAGCTCCACTTGTCTTCCCCTCTCTGACGGGGAAAGCTGAAACATCCAATACCATACTTGTAGCGAGGGTTCAAGCCCTAATAGCCCTTATTTTATGATATATGCTACAAGTATGGTATAGATGTAATCCAAAATGTTGCACGGAACCGTCCCCTTGTAATGATTAGCTGGGATTAGAAGGTCTATCCGTATATACACTGCAAAGAATGCATGGTTGATGTGAGGGTTAAATGAAGAAACTTCTGTTTGATCAACTGTTAGGCTCCCAGCGTACCTGCTCCTGTGAAAATATTGGCATAAACAGCTCCCAGTACCGTGTTATTTCATTGATCCTCTTGCAAATAAATACATAGATGATGAAAGATAAAAGATACAGAAAATATTTTCTACAAAGGAGGAAGGAGCTATGAATAAGGAAAACATGAGAAAAGGAAAGTATAAGGAATCCAGGCAATACAAAGATATCATCAATCTAAAAATATCGCAATCCGTAATACCCCCTCAAGTCGGAGCCGGATGATCCAGGAGGCCAAACTTGAAAAGGAGGTTGTGGAAATGATCACGACCAAGAGCTTTGGTGAGCAAATCAGCAGGTGGTTGTCGGGAAGAAATGTATGTAGGTGAGATGGTACCACGGAGAATATGGTCCTGAATGAAGTGGCAGTCTATCTCAATATGCTTGATCCGCTCATGGAATGCCGGATTGGAGGCGATATAGATAGCAGCTTGATTGTCACAATAAAGTTTTATAGGCGTAGAAATAGGAACACGTAGATCACAAAGCACCGAGCGAAGCCATATAAGCTCACTAGTGGCGGATGCTGAGGAGCGGTACTCAGCTTCAGCAGAAGAATGGGCAACGGTGGACTGCTTTTTAGATTTCCAAGAAAGAGGAGAAGAGCCAAGAGATGTGAAATAGCCAGTGACAGACCGACGGGTATGAGGACAACTGGCCCAATCTGAATCACAATATCCATGAACTTGGAGAGAACTCGAGGCAGAGAACCAAAGGCCTCGAGTCGATGATCCGGCCAAGTAACGCAGAAGCCGCCGAGCTGCAAGGAGGTGAGGTCGTCGCGGCTGCTGCATAAATTGGCTAAGGATATGCACGTAATAAGCGATATCAGGTCGCGTAATAGTCAAATAAATGAGGCAACCAACAAGCCGACGGTACTGACCAAGATCAGATAGAAGGGGCCCATTGTCAACACGAAGAGCATGGCGTTGCTCCATGGGAAAACTAACAGGGACAGTAGCGGCTATACTAGCTTCTGTCAATAAATCCAAGAGGTATTTGCGCTGGTTAATGAAGATATCAGAGCGATTCCGGGCAACCTCAAGGCTAAAAAAATATTTGAGAGAACCGAGATCCTTAACTGGGAAGTGAGAGGCAATGTAGTCCTTAACTTGGCGGAGCATAGAATCAGAACAACTGGCTATAATAAGATCATCCACATAAACCAAGACAACAACAATAGCAGCATCACCTTCATAAGTAAAGAGAGAATAATCGGCATGTGATTGACGAAAACTAAAGGAACGGAGGACAGCAGTAAATTTGTTGAACCACTGACGAGAGGCTTGGCGCAACCCATATAATGACTTGTGTAACCGGCAAACCCGACGATCATGAGGTGAAAGATAGCCAGGGGGCGGTAGCATGTAAATCTCTTCATGAAGATCACCATGTAAGATGGCATTATCAACATCAAGCTGAGCAAGATACCAACCACGAATGGCAGCTAAGCAAGGAGGCAACGAACCATGACTAGTTTGGTGACAAGGGCAAAAGTATCATGGTAGTCGACACCCTCTACCTCTGTGTACCCCTTGGCAACCAAGCTTGGCTTGTATCGATCAATCGAACCATCAGAGTTGTACTTGATTTTATATACCCATTTACTACCAATGGGTCGCTTGCCGGCAGGCAAGGGAACTATAGACCAAGTGTGATTGAGTTCAAGAGCAGTAATTTCTCATCCCATAGCATCTCACTAGCGGCTGTCACACTTGGCTTCAGAGAAGTGACGAGGTTCATGTCCAGCTTGAATAGCAGCAAGAAAAGCTAGATGGGATTCAGAGAAAGTTGGGGGAGCAATGACCATACCTGAAGACGTGGACAGAGAAGGCGAGCTTCAGATGGCAGATTCACAGATGTAGTCCTGCAAGTGAGATGGTTGTTGCCGACTACGGATGGGCCTGGAAGCTGTTGGTGCGGTCATTGGTGGCGATAAGTCGTCTGTCATGTGGGGAGAGGTGTTATTGTCCTCATTGGGCAAAGGTGTAGGATTGGGCAAGAGAATGGGGAGGTCTGGTGAAGTGCTTTGTGGAGTATCCGAGTCAGCGGCTAATGGGAATGAATTTGTGAGGTTGGGAACAACATCATCTGTGATGGTAGAATTGGAACAGAAGTGGAATTTTTCGGATCATCCTCTGGCGTGAGAATGGATTTTCGAAGAGATGCATGAGGGTAATCGGAGTCGGTTGGCAATTTTTGATAGGGGAATTGATCTTCATAGAACACAACGTGTTTTGAAATAATGACGGAACGATCTTCGAGGGAAAAGGCATGTGACCCAAATTTATCTGAGGAGTGACGATGCACGTAACAGAGACAACCAAAGACTCGGAGATGATCAAAGGTGGGAGTTGTTTCATGTAAGGCCTCATAAGGCGTTATGTCATGAAGAGTGGTCAATAGAGTTCGGTTAATAATATATGTAGCAGTTAAAACACATTCTCCCCAAAACTCAAGTGGTAAGTGAGCGTGGAAACGAAGGGCACGTGCTACCTCAAGGAGATGACGGTGTTTGCGCTCCACGACACAATTTTGTTGTGGTGTATAAGAACAACTAGTTTGGTGCTCAATTCCTTTGATGGCAAAGAATTTTCGTAGAGCCAAAAACTCAGGGCCATTATCGGAACGGACCCTTTAAATACGACGACCAAATTGAGTATGGGCAAATTCATAAAATTGTTGTAAAACGGATTGTTTTTCGGATTTTTGTTTCATAAGATAGGTCCACGTGCATCTTGTCTTATCGTCAACAATAGTGAGAAAATAACGAGCCCTGAATAATGAAGAAACTCTATACGGTCCCCATATATCGCAATGGATGAGAGAGAAAGGAAAAGGTGCTAAACTGTTGCTAGAAGGAAAAGATGATCTAACTTGTGTAGCGCGATGATAAGAATCACAACTGATTTGTGGATTTTTGACAGGTACGACAAGGGAAATTCTTTCATATGGTGCATGTCCAAAACGATGATGCCAGAGAACAGAATTAGGTTGTTTTGTTGCTAGGAGACCTGTTTTCGTCGGCTCCATCTCTTGTAGTGTGTAAATGTCATTCCGTTACTCACCCTTCCCAATCACTGTCCTCGTTGTACGGTCCTGTAAAACATAATGATCGGGAAAGGAAGTCACAATGCAGTCTAGCTGGGTAGTTAATTTGTGAACTGATAACAAATTGTAAGTGAATGAAGGAATAGTCAACACATCTTTAACAGTAAATGAAGGCCCAAGTATACAGTCCCCCTTTTTGGCAACTTGAAGATGGGTGTCATTGGGTAAAGTCACAAAGTGTGGTTCTTGATCGACCAAATTTGACAATAATTTTTCTTCCGTGGTCATGTGGTCTGATGCACCAGAGTCTATGATCCATAAGGCTTTAGAGGAATCGGACAAATCCTTACCAGAGTAGTGAGTGGCGTGGGCTGTCATGCTGGTGGAGGATGATCCCTTGAGCAAAGCACGAAGTTGTTCGAGTTCAGTGATGGTCAATTGGGGCGTCGTCGAAGGTTGCTCCTCACCAATGGCAGCATTCACCCGACTGGAATTTCCAGAACATTGCTTCCACGCCTTTTGGTTCTGTTGTCCCAATCTGTCGGATAGCCGACAAGTTCATAGCAGCGCTCTCGTGTGTGTCCATGTTTGTTGCAGTGATCACAGAAAAAATTGCTTGTTCCCTTTACACTATCTGACCTTGCACCTTGAGATTGTGTCCCGCGAGCAGCTTTGTTTGGAGAAGTAACAGAATTACCAAAACTAGCATGGGCATGGGCGTGAAAAGCCACAAGTTCAGTGGGATCTCGCACTGCCATGAGATTAATCTGCTTCTCTTCTTGGGCAACATAGGAATAAATCTTGCTCAGACTAGGAATAGGATCCATACTAAGCACTTGAAGTTGTTGTAACCCAAGGAGAAATTGGTGAATCCGCTCGAACTCCCTCTGTTGGGCAAACTCCTTTGCAGCACCACAAGTGCATCATTTACAGGTGCACGTTGGCACTGGTGTGTGGGTAGATAGTTCATCCCATAGGCTCCTTTTGATAATTGTGTAGGATTAGATGTGATTAGTAAAAAGATAGGATTATAAGAAGATTGAGATAGGATTGATAAGAAGATGAGATTATAAGGAGAAATAAAATTTTAAGAGAGTGTTTGATTGTGTTGGGATTAAATGTGGGATTGATAATTTTAAGAGAAAGTTTGTGCTTGGTATTACTAATACCTAGTCCCCCATGGTATTATAATACCAAGGCCAAAAGCATCATAATTCCATGGTATTAGTAATACCATGTCATTTTTTTTTCAATCAAACAACGAGTTAGTAATACCATGTTACTATAATACCAATCCCGGATTCGAAATTATTTATCAAACAAGGCCATAAAGTTCTAAACTTGGTGAAGTAAACAACGAGTGCAAGGTCACCTTGACGAAGATTAGCCAACTAATGCCTCAATTCATGGATTCTTGGTGCATTCTCTTTCCCGAAACGTTCTTCTAGAACCTTCCAGATTTCAAGTGTCATGTCAAAGTACGCTACGCTATCATGAAGCTCTGCAGAAAGTGCATTGAAAATCTAAGTTATCACCATGGCGTTGCATTTTACCCATGACGATGCTTCAGGAGAACTTGCATCTGGTTGTGGTAAGGAACCATCCACGAACCCATATTTGTTTTTCGCTCGGAGAGCATTGATCATGGACCTCTTCCAGGTAGGGTAATTTGTCCCCTTCAATACACAGGAGAGAAGGCTTGTGTTTAGGTTTTCTGAGGCAAGGAGTGAATATGGTGAATTGGCATCTGTATTGCCAACAACAGTTTCTTCTTTCTTCCCTTCAGAAGCACTCATGCTGACAGAGAGGGAGCGTTTTGTGCTGAGAACCTAGGCTCTGATACCATGTGAAAATATTGGGATAAACAGCTCCCAGTACTGTGTTATTCCATTGATCCTCTTGCAAATAAATACATAGATGATGAAAGATAAAAGATACAGAAAATATCTACAAAGGAGGAAGGAGCTATGAATAAGGAAAACACGAGAAAAGGAAAGTATAAAAAATCCAGGCAATACAAAGATATCATCAATCTAAAAATATGGCAATCCGTAATAGCTCCCACTGGATTTACAATCCATCAATAGATAGCATGGGAAGAATTCATGAATAGCTAGAATGCCAGGAAATGAGTGTCCATGACAAAATGTTGATTTTGATCCACCGCTCACCGAGGAAGTAAATATAGTAGTGGATGACAAGAAAGAGATGTTAGAGATTGTAGAGACTCAAATCCCTAATTATCTCACGTGCTATGACCTCACATCAAACACACAATCAATAGTTTCACAAATAGAGGTTGAGAGCATGCGAACCTAAACACTAATTAGCCACATATGATTCAAGAGGAGGAAGAAGAATTGAAATCGAAAATGGAAGCGTACCTGAATCCATTACTGAAGGTTTACCTATAGCGAATTTGGTCTTCTAAGTTAGCATACGTGGTTCTATAGAAAACTATCGTTTCTCATTTTGTTCTCTCTCGTGATGGGGAAACCAAAGAAGAATAAAACCACAACTACGTAACCCAGGGATCATAACCTCCTTTATGTATTAATCAGTTAATTAATACGTAATAATGTATTATTACTAATTCGACCCTTATCAAATTAATAATTGCCCTTATGTTTCTACACGTTAATTCCATGACATTTTATACCTTATGTGAGATTCGGCCACCCTGCCAACCGATACTCTTGCCCAATCTGTTCCACAAATCAAGGCTGCATTATATGGATAGTTTGTTTATTTCCTTAACAGCATTTTACAATAAATCAGTTTGTTACTTATCTTCTCATTGCATCCTCTATTTAAAGGCTGTAATACTGTACAAAGACTACTTATCCAATTTTTCCCAGAATCTCACACCTTAAGCCTATAAACTTTAGTGTTTTATTAGACCACTTTAGTTAGTTTTAAATAATTGATAGCATAACACATTTGACATATACGTGCATGACCGTTAATTGTCGAAATAATCCAACAAGTGAAAGTTCATCCCCTGTCAAGTCGTTCTCTCATATTCTCTGGCAACCTCATATAAAGCACCTTAACCTTGCTGTACACCAAACAAGGTTTTTGCCTAGTTCTTCTCTGTGCCCAACTCTTCTTATAAACTTAATGGAATTTGCCTATGTAGCTTTCATCAATTATTTTCATGACTTTTTGCTTACCATGCTTGATACAATGCCTTCGTGGTAACATAATCTTCTATAGAACAACAACGAGTTAGACACACAGATTTTCTTGAATGACTTGCTTCTCATTGAGTGTGGTTGAGTAAAACGGCGTTGTAACTTTTTTCAGTGAATGTTACTTCCAATATCTTGAAATTTAAGGTAGCTAGACTATGGGATAAGTATTCTCTTTGTGTCAGTAAGATTGATGATCGTGTTTGGAAATATTGGCTGACACTCTTATGCTCTAGTTGATTGTGTTGCTCGCCTCGCCCATAGAAGTAAATCTTTCTGTGCCTCTCCCCTCCCCAACAGAAACTTATTTATATAGTGGACAATTAATATCAAAATCTAGACTTATTGAAATATTACGAGTCTGAAATTCCTTAACCAAAGTAAGCAAGTAAATCATATTTCATGTCTGCCAGTTTCTTACCTGTGTTGTCCTGTTTGTTTAGAAGCTGAATAGGAAACTTGTGCATGTGAGCATTGGGCTTGCGTTCATGCTTTGCTGGCCATTATTCAGGTAGTGTAACCTGATCAGCTCTCTTTGAGTACTGGTCATGGTCATTGGATTTGGTCCTATATTTAACAACTTTTGTCCTTATTTGTGCTTTTACTGAACAGACAGTGACTCTGATATTACCTTGTGTCACAGTTCAGGGCCCCAAGGAGCAGTTCTAGCTGCTCTAATTCCAGGAGTTAATATAATTCACATGCTTCTTGTGGGACTTGGATGGTGGAAGGATGAAGCTGTTGTCAAGTCAATGAGTAGACATGGGGACTACAGGTAGCAAAGCAACAGGTTAAATATATACCTGTATTATGTTTGAAACATATTACATATCTATAATTGACTACTTAGATAAGTGAGATTACTCTATCTGCTTAATTTCCTGAATCTCCTTCACAATGGCAGCAACTTTTTGGTTGTTTTATTTTAGGCTGCAATTTTTGTCCTTTGCAGCCGAAACTATTATGTGCTTACACTCCCTTTCCATTGCGGACATCTGCAAATGAATAGTAGTACGAACTTTTTTGGGCTATTGGATTTGGCTTATCAAAGGTTGAGATTACATCTTGAAGTTACTGTTTATTCCACTATTCACCCACTATCAACAGTGCTACTATTCATCCACTACCAATTAATCTCAACCTTTAATTTGTCAAATCCAACAGCCAAACAAAGCTCACACTAATTCCACTATTAAGGGCATTCTTAATGGAAGATTTGTCTATCTGCTTAGCTGTTCATGTATGCAAATTAACACTGTTTTACATTCATAAAAGTACATTGCAATCACGGGCTTGTTCACAACTTATTCTTTGAATGTTTATATGAATTTTCATTTTTTATCCCTTTGCTTCTTTGTGAACCAGGGAACTTCTCAAGGGGCCTCTATATTATGTATCTACAATTACTTTGGTTTGCATGGTGTATTGGAGAACTTCTCCCATTGGCATTGCGGCAATTTGCAACCTATGCGCTGGGGATGGTAACTCGAAACCAATTGCTTTCTCTTAATGTCTGGTTCTAACTTCTAATTTTCTGGCGTAAGCCCATCTGTAAAGTTTCTGCGGACGATGGTAGAGAAACCATATGAGGAAAGTCTAGAGAAACCAAATTTGGTGATCCTGATAAAGATGCTCTAAGCTCGCTATCAACCATTCTGCATGAATGCTTTTGCACATTTTACAAGTTGCTTATTCCCTACCTTGATTCAGGGTTTGCGGACATTATCGGGAGAAGGTTTGGCCATCAGAAGCTTCCCTACAACAGGTCCAAGTCCATTGTTGGTAGCATTGCCATGGCATCCGCAGGATTTTTGGCATCAGTGGGGTAAATCACGAAAATCACCTATCCTAATATTTTGTTGGTTGGATTTGAGGCTCCAGGCTTGGCTTTTAACATTTAACACATCCAGCATTAGACAGACTTTTAACATGGAGTTTGACAGACTTTTTTGGACCATTGGATTTGGATCCGAGAGAGAAAGTGTCAGACAAACACTAAAATACTGCACCCACTTTATTAAATGTTGGTTCCACTTTCTTCCAAATCTAATCCTGACCATCTATTCATTCAAATCCAATGGTCCATAAAATCTTGTTAAACTCCATGTTAAAAAAACATGTCAAAGGAACCGGCCCCTTAGATATATGGCGGGTCTGGATTTCAACAAAATGACTTCAAAGGGAGTTTGAGATAGCACTTGCTAAGGGCTTGAAATGGCTAATTAGCCTTGTTATCTCAACCTAATATCATCAATTTCCAACTTCTAGTCCTCTTAACTCCAGTGAAGTTATTTTCTCTCATCTTGGAATTTCGATGGTTTAACAGAACCAAGATTTGAACTTGAAGCATTTGAAATTGAAGATTGAGTTCATGTCCTAGCATCTAGGGGTGTAAACTGTAAAGGAGTCAAGCCGAGCAGGGTATTTCCATACTCTAGCTCAGCTCGTTTAACTTCTACCGAGTTCGAGCTTAAGATCGATGAGCTCATAGAGATCAGGCTCAAGTTCGAGCTCAGCTCGATAGACTCGTTCAAGTTTAAATTTTAAATTAAATTTTTATTTATATATAATTTAAAAATATTTGGATCAAAGATTTAACGGGAAGGTTATTAGGACACACATATTTATGAAATGTGTTCTGAGATCTTTTGAGACGATCTGAAACGGTGGATGTGTTTAAAATATGTTTTTAAGGATGTGTGAAAGAAATCGTCGAAAAAAATACCGGGAAGAGCTCCATCCGATCGTTTTTCGGGCCGATTTTGGCACTATATTAAACCTATCGGATCCGAAATGATTTGAGACGATCTTAACTGTTGGATGTGTTTAAAATGTGTTTTTAAGAATGTACAAGAAACTTTACAGGAACTAGGGATGGCAATTTCGCCCAACCCTACCCTACCCGTTCGGGGAGGATTTTCGGGTAAAGGGTCGTGGGTGAGGGAAAAATTTTAAAACCCGACCCGTTACTCGACCCGTCTCCATTCCCCGACCCGTCTCCGACACTTAAAAAATGGTTGATTGTCTTATCATTTATAAATTATTGTC
>JAOWBR010000001.1:61071-74986 GCA_028571145.1 Dionaea muscipula
ACATCTATGTGGGCAAGGGTAAATCGGTGGAAGTTGAAGCAATAGGATATTTTAGATCGTTATTAAGAACCGATAATTATTTGGATTTGAAAGATACTTTTATTGTTCCGTCTTTTAGGCGAAATTTGATTTCTGTTTTTATTGGACAAGTGTGGATACACTTGTTCGTTTGGAAACAATCAGTTGAGTATATCTTTCAATTCAAATAATGTTGGTTTTGGTTTTCTAAGTCAGTATGACAATCTATATTTGCTAGTAACTGTTGCTAACTATCATGAAACCTTGCAATGTGAATCACATGGTATTAAGCACAAATTAAATAAGGAAAATTCAGCTTCATTATGGCATAGACGCTTAGGACACATCTCTAAAAATAGATTTGAACGCCGAGTACATGATGGGATTTTAGGTTCCCTTGAATTTTCAGACCTTAGTGTTTGTGTTGAGTGTATCAAGGGAAAACAGACCAAAATGAAGAGATTAGGTGTCAATAGGTCCAATGATGTCTTATAATTGATACATACAGATATATGTGGACCATTCCCTACAACTTCCTGGAATAGTCAACATTACTTCATATCATTCATAGATGACTACTCAAGATATGGTTACCTATATCTCATTCATGAAAAGTCACAGTCTTTGGACGTGTTCAAATCTTTTAAAGCTGAGGTTGAGAATCAACTCAACAAAAGAATTAAGTGTGTCCGATCTGATCGTGGTGGTGAATACTATGGTAGGTCGGACGGTTCAGGTGAACAACATCAAGGACCGTTTGCTAAATTCCTAGAGGAATGTGGAATCGTTCCGCAGTACACTATGTCGGGATCACCTAGCATGAATGGTGTTGTTGAACGACGAAATATGACTCTTAAGGATGTGGTGAGAAGTATGATTAGTCATTCTACCTTATCAGAGTCCCTCTAGGGAGAAGCATTAAAGACAACAGCATATATTTTAAACAGAGTGCCTACTAAAGTAACTACTAAAACACCTTATGAACTTTGGCCGGGTAAAAAGCCTAGTCTAAAGCACTTCCGGATTTGGGGATGTCCAGTTGAGGCAAGACCTTATAGGCCTCATGAGGATAAATTGACACCCAAAACAGTTAGCAGTTACTTTATAGGTTATGCGGAGCGGTGTAGGGGGTATAAATTTTATGATCCCACACTCAGGACCATATTTGAGACGGGAATTACAGTATTCTTTGAGGATGTAGAGTTTAGGGTGTTAATAAGGCTAGAGACATTGTCTTTGAGGATGTTGAGGGAGGATAGGATTCCATTTTGATTCCAATTCCTACTATCACTTTTGATAATGTGCAGGTTTCTACACCTGTTATTGTTCAAGAAGTGAATCCGGAACCTCAACAAGACAATGTTGAACAACTCCCCATTCAGGAAAAGGTAGTTGTTCCTCAAGAACAAACTCAACAACCTCAAGAACCAATGCCATTAAGGAGGTCCACTAGAGAAAGAAGAAATGCAATATCGGATGATTACAAAGCATTTCTTCAGGAACATGAGGTAGACATTGAAATGGTGGAAGATAATCCTGTCACTGTCCATCAGGCCATTAAAAGTTCCAATTCTCAAAAGTGGATTAATGCCATGAATGAGGAGTATAAGTTTATGCAACACAATAAAGTATGGGAACTTGTCCCATTACCTGAAGGAAAGAAACTCATTGGTTGTAAATGAATTTTTAAAACCAAAAGGGATTCTAATGGTAATGTGGAGAGGTATAAGGCTCGTCTTATAGCCAAAGGCTTTACTCAAAAGGAAGGGATTGATTTTAAAGAGACTTTCTTTCCGGTTTCATCCAAAGACTCTTTTAGAACAATCATGGCACTTGGTGCACATTTTGATCTTGAGTTACATCAGAAAGATTTATATGGTGCAACCAGAACACTTTGTGTCGAGAGACCCAAAGCATATGGTTTGCAAATTGATAAAATCCATCTACGGGCTCAAACAGGCTTCTCCTCAATGGTACCACAAGTTTCATCAAGTGATCACCTCATTTGGTTTTGAGATGAATGTTGTTAAAGATTTTATGTATCATAAGTTTTGTGGGAGTAGGCAAATTTTCGTGGTTTTATATGTTGAGGATATACTGCTTGCCACCAATGATGTAGGCATATTGCACGATATTAAGAGATTTCTATCACAACATTTTAAGATGAAAGATCTTGGTGACGCCTCCTTTGTATTAGGAATCTAAATACATCGAGACCGTTCTCGAGGTATTTTAGGATTATCACAAAGAGGCTACATCAATAAGGTTCTAAAGAGGTTTGGCATGCATAATAGCAAACTAGGTGATACTCCTGTTCCTAAAGGAGACAAGTTTAGTCTCAGTTAGTGCCCTAAATCTAGTCTTGAAATTCAGGAGATGCGGAAGATACCCTATGCATCAGCTGTGGGGAGTCTAATGTATGTTCAAGTATGTACGCGTCCGAATATTGCGTTCAAGGTTGGCATGTTAGGTAGATATCTTAGTAACCCTAGGATGGATCATAGGAAAGCATCCAAGCGGGTTGTGAGGTATCTTCAGAGAACGAAATACTATACGCTCACATATAGGCGGTCGAATCAGTTGGAGATCATAGGGTATTTTGATTCCGACTTTGCTGGGTGCCAAGACAGCAGAAGATCCACTACGGGCTATATTTTTCTGTTACCTGGAGGAGCTATATCATGAAAGAGCATCATGCAGACGCTCGTAGCTTCTTCTACCATGGCAAAAGAATTTATAGCGTGCAACAAGGCATCCAACCATGGAATATGGCTGCGGAATTTTTTCACAGGACTGTGCATTCAGGAGCAAATTGAAACACCACTTGTTATACCCTGTACTTTTATACTAATTTTTATATTGATTTATGCTCTTTTATGATCGTTATTTTATTTTGGAGGTTTTTCTTTTTTCGGTGAATAGTAACTTCGTGAATAGTATTTTCATATTTTATAAGACGTTTCGGTCATTTTTTGCATTGCATATTGTACGGACGATATTTTAATACCGACAACATCGAGATGATGACACATGACTTTTAAGTACCATATTGACATACAGCGACTTCGCGGTTTTTGACGATGTGAGTTGATCATTTTTAACATTTCGAGTATGGGTTCATTTTGATCATCTCGAGGTTTTATGATTTTTTGTGATGAGTTATTGATTGTTCGGAAGGGTTTCCCATGCACGAGTTATGCTTTAAGGCTTTTAGCATGCTAATGTGTAGTTGGTAATGTTTATGGCAAGTGGATGATTTGATTTATTTATGGTTGTGTGGTTAAGTCTGTATGGTTATGGTTGGTGTGTGAATTAAGGCTGAATTCAGCCTCCCTTGACCATTTTCCATCCATGAGAAAACAAAGAGAAGAAGAGAAGAGAAGGAAGGGGATGGGGACTAGAGGGAAATCTAGGAGATCTTGAGGAATTAGTCACTTTCACTTGGGTTTTGGCTTTCTTTTTTCTTGCATCTTGGTTGAGGATCACGTTGGCAGCCAGGAGGAGAATTGTTGCCTTCCTTCTTGGTGAAATTGAGGTAAACATCATGTTCATTTTCATGGTTTCCATAGATTCATGCCTTGGAATGATTTTTGAAGTGTCGATTTTGTGATTCATGAGGAATTGATGCTTCTAGATGATGTATTATGCCTAGGTGATGACTTTGTGACTTGTTGGAAGTGTTTGAATGAGATTTGGTTGGGAAATGGTTATGGATCTGGGTTTTGGGAATCTGTAGAATTTCTGCAAATGTGCAGGCCGGATATCCGATGGAGCCATCCGGATCTTTAGGGTATACACTTCCTTGGTTTACATAATCGTGCGGATATCTGGCTGAGGGGGACTGGATATTCGACCATAGAGACTGAGCATAGGCAGTTTTTATCCGGTGTCCTTCCGGCTTTTGGGATTATTTAAGGAGGGGTAAGGAACGACCCTAGGCACATTCTGAAGGATCTTTGAGGCATTGTTTGAGATGTTATGGATCGGTTAGGATGTTCATTGGTAGTTTTACCGAGTTAGTGAATATTGAGACTTATGTGCATGATTTTGTATCAGGGACCGATTGTGATCCTGTTGAGTGACTTGTGCTCGGTTAGAGGATTCTTGGGGATTGATCGATCTTTGCTGCTCAAGTGAGTTGTTGTACGGATAATCGTACATGAAAGATAAGTATTTTTACTCGTTTTCGCATTGATTTACTTACGATTGATATATGCCCTAATGTGTTATATTTGAGCCAATCTTGTAAGATTTCGTTGTTCCGACTGTGGTGTCATGATAGTTTATCTTGTTTTTACGCATAGCATAGACTTTTCAGGCTTATAGCCTTTGGCTGTTTTAATAGCATGGAGTTTTCAGGCTTATAGCCTTTGGAAGTTTTAATAACATGGACTTTTCAGGCTTATAGCCTATGGTAGTTTTATGGACTCGTGATATGGATTTGGACAAGTCCTTGGAGTTCTTCCCTTTTTAGGAAACCAAGGCCAGCTTCGGGTGTCACAACGTCTTTAGGTCATCCTGTTCGTGGCAGGGGGAGACTAGGACGGTCCCGCTTAATGTTGCATGTTTGCGGTGCCATACTGGAATGCATATTAAGTTTGGGTTTTGGGGATCGCTGTTGCTTGTGAACTTTTATATCGCAAATTTCATTCATTATTATCATGTGTATGTTTGGGGGAGTTTATCTCTCCGTCGGATTTAGTATTTTGTGATAGCATTCTACTATCATGAAGTTGCAAGTTTCGACTTTATCATTTACTATTTATCTGTATTTCATCTCGCCATAGCAGATAATCAGTGA
Source organism: Dionaea muscipula (assembly GCA_028571145.1). NCBI lineage: Eukaryota > Viridiplantae > Streptophyta > Magnoliopsida > Caryophyllales > Droseraceae > Dionaea > Dionaea muscipula. Next base: position 65,891 of record JAOWBR010000001.1, read on the forward strand.
TTTTGTAGTTGGATGCGGCAGGGAGCGGTGACGCCTCATAGGATTTATTTTATTCCTTTCCGCTCCATGTTTTGACACTTTCACTCACTGTTAGACTTGATGGTCCTTTTTATCGTTTTGCCCCTGTGGCAGGGTTTGGTTGTACATGATGTATTTTTGGTTATATAGTATTTTTGGTTATATAGTATGATGGTTTTGGATGCCCTTCTTCGGGAGTTGAATATTTTAGTATTTTGTCTTGTTGTTTTGGCTTCAATGTCTCGTGGTTCACCCTACGAGTTATCGCCGGTAACATCCGGATTCGGGTGTTATATTTATGGTATCAGAGCGGGTCGGTTTATTACCGATTCATCTCTATTTTGAAGTTGTGTTTTTGAGTGTGGGCTTTTGAGTCACATTTTCACCTTTAGAATGAGGTATCGTCGTACGGCATCGAATAGGTATGTTTTCTCGATTTACACTTTTCGTATGTGTTTTCTATGCACTTATGTACTGGTTTTCTCTTATGAAGGTTTCATTTTCATAGACACCTTTGATTGTGGTAACTAGTGGCAGATAGCGCACGTTTGCGGATTGTGTCCGGAGCTTATAGAGTCGGTGTGGTGACAGTAGATTGAGATATGATTTTGGTATGGACATAAGAGGAGTTGGACCTGAGGTGATTGGATGTGAGAGTATTACCAAAGCAAGTGCGACTTGATCTGTACCAATGATGAGGCGCACATTACCGGGACAGACAAGAAGCACTTGTGCTTGGCGAGCTTTTCTATCTGTTGTTGTTCTGGAAAGATTGAGGCCATGATGGGTTGGATGGATCAGAGGAGATCAGAGGACGTGTTTGAGATACACAGTTTTCAAAGATTGATAGGATACTATCGGAGATTCATTCTGGATTGGTTTCTTTGTTGATTCGTCTCAAAAAGGATTTGTGTTTGGATTGATATGAGGATTGTGAGCGGTCGATTCATGAGTTATGGGCCTGAATGGATTTTGTACATGTTCTGATTGTACTTGAGATTAAAGTTGGATATTCGGTGTGTTGTAGTGACCGATGCACTTAGTAGGAGATCTTTCGGTGGTTTGACTAGTTTAGTCATGCGAGATCTATTGACGCTTGACTTCTTCTTTCTGACAAGCTCTTCAGAAGGCCTTGGGATTTTAACTTTAGTTTAGTATGACTTTTCACCCCCAGACTGATGGTCAATTCCAGCGTATCTTACAGATCGGAGTGGTAGAGGGCTTGTGCCTTGTATTTTAAGGAATCTTCGGAGGATCACCTCGTGTCGGTGGAGTTCATCTATGACATCGATAATTAGTTAAGTTTGTGGGCGATAGACCCAAGTCTTCTGTGTATTGATTTCTGCCTTGCATGCTAGAGAGTTGTTGAGAAAAGGTTGAGTTGGCCTCCTTGCTTCCATCGTTGAGTCTGACAAGAGGATGTGGAGTAGCGTTGAGGACATTTCTGTTATTTATAAGTTGCGGATGTTTTTCCGATGGATCTTCATACTTCCCAGGAGAGATTTTTCAGCGGTTGCTTGATTTTATCGTTGACCTTCATTCGACTCATCTTGGGAGTTGAGATTCTCATGATTTCACCATTGATGAGGATTTTGTGGATGTGAAGTTTTATGACCCTTGTGTTGACGGAGATGCCCTTTGACATTGGTGTTTTATCATTGGATTTACGAGTTGATATGAACGATTGATCCAAGGTTTGATCCATAGAAAATTTCTTATTTTGCTTTGATTGGATGCTACGGTACCCCCTTTGTTTCTTATGAGCATTGCTTCCTTCTCATTTTGGGATTTTAAGGATGATTTTGCTTAAAGGTTAAACCCTTCTTGTTAGTTAGGGGTTGTTCCTTCTGTTTTGCACGTGTATGCCAGAATCGTGGAAATTGTTCCCTCGATTTCGCAGACGCGTGTTGGATTCGAGTTGATTTGATTCATCGGTTTATTGGATTTAGGATCCTTTGGTTCTAGTGGCCATCTGATGGATGTGTCTTTTCGCGACGTTGAGAATTTGATTACGATTGTTTAGAGATTGGGATTTGTCATGAGTTAACTGATGTTGTTTAAGACTTGAGATTTGGAAAAAAGATATTCTCTATCATCTCGTGTCCTTCCTTGCTTTCGGACCTTTGAGATTCATTCAGAACTGGAGTTGGTATGTGATTCTATTCTTGTTTCCTTCTCTTTGTACATAGACCTTTGGTCATGGTTTTCTTTGTGGAGAAGTTTGGAGTGTATGTGAACAAGGATTTTCGCTTCTAAGTTCATTGTTGGTGCCCTTCCTTTGTTGAGGTTTGATTCCATTTTGGCTTGGGACGAGCTAGCTCGACGCCGAGCTAGGCTAGATTGTTGAGAGGAGAGTTTACTTGATTGACTGATAAATCGATGGTGAGTTAATGGTGAAAGAGTCAGACATCCATTTGTTTTGGTTTTAGCGTCTTCAATGTGGATCTTCTACGGATAGGTGGTCCGAGACTTATGACTAATGTCATTTGATTTGACGATAGAGTTAGAGATTGGAGATTCGTCTATTGTGACTTGAGCTATGAATGGTTTTGTGAGGTTCTCCCTTGAGCGTGGAGTTGATTGTTTAGCACATAGAGTTGATTGTTTAGCACTGTTCAAAATGGGTCTTGATGATTTGGGAGAGCTTGTTGCTCAGTAGTAGGAGGATTGGAGGAGGTTTCTTTTGGTCCAGTGTGTGACAGTGGGGGACTTCCCTGCTTGAGTTGTTGCTGTTTGATGGATTCTTGAGACTCAGTACGGATTACCGATTAATCTTCTACTTTTAGGGACATTTCTGTGTGACTAAGTATCTGTGTGGATATGATCTTGCTTGGTGGGTAGAATTCTTTGAGTTTTGATCCTGGTTTAAGACCGTTTCCATTGTAGAGATGTTTTTTTAGATGATGCGTCTTTCGTCTAAAGAGTGGAGAGGATCTTGATGAACTTCTTGGGCTGACGTTGCTGATCCTGAGGGAGGTGCAGTTTAGAGTTGGGTTCATGATGTGTGAGTTCGGGATTGATAGAGTCTTGTTTCCCTTGATTCTGTATTGACAGAGGTGACAGTTCAGTGGATAGGATGGAAGTCAAAGCATGTAGAGAATTGGTCGAGATTCACAACTGTGTTTGAGAATAGTAGTTTCTTGGACTTGGTAGAATTCTATGGATGACTTTTCACTAATCTCCGGGATGTCGATGATGTTAGTGTGGGCGGACACTCGTGAGCATAGTTCGTGGAGCTGATTTTTGAGATTGTGGAGTTGACTTGATTTTGGTGTGCTTCTTCCTTTCTGTCAATTTGATTGACTATGTTTTGAGACTATAGATGCTGCTGATTTGGTGTTCTAATTGATGTGATGGATGGTTTGTCTTTGATTCGAGCGATTCTAATGGATGGTTAGCATTTTCTTCCGGTGTTTGATTCGAGAGGACCGTGTCTGATTCGTCTAGTAATGACGAGTTTGACTTTTCCATTTTGGATGATGTGTAGGGACCCTGAGAGAGTTTAGGAAGTTGATTGATGAGACCCTTGGGATTTCCACAGGTTTAGTTGTCATTTAGGCCTTTTTCTGAGGTGCACATCATTTGTGTTCGACATTGTGGATGTAAGTGCAGTCCATCACTCGCGACAACGGTTGATCCATTGGCGACTCGAGAGGAATTAACATTGAGGTGTAGAGTGTTGGGTTTTTATAACATTCTGGGAATTCTAAGGAGCATGTCGGTTTGATGATGAGCTTTCCTGGCACTTTAATGTATTGGAGGAGGCCACTTGAGAGCTTGAGGAGGAGATGCGTGAGAGATACCCACACATTTTCTCTCGAGGCACTCTTTTGTTTTTCCGTTCTCGAGGACGAAATCTTTTTATGGGGTATAGAATGTTATACCCTGTACTTTTATACTGATTTTTATATTGATTCATGCTCTTTTATAATCGTTATTTTATTTTTGAGGTTTTCTATTTTTCGATGTATAGTAACTTCGTGAATAGTGTTTTCGTATTTCATAAGATGTTTCGGACACTTTTTGAATTGCATATTGTACGGATGATATTTTAATATCGGCATGACCGAGATGATGACACATGACTTTTAAATACAATATTGACATACGGCGACTGCGCAGTTTTTGACGAACTAGTCGGTTTGTGAGTCGACGATTTTTGACATTTCGAGTTTGGGTTCATTTTGATCATCTCGAGATTTCGTGATTTTTGGTGATGAGTTAATGATTGTTCGGATGGGTTTCCCACGCACGAGTTATGTTTTAAGGCTTTTAACATGCTAATGTGTAGTTGGTAATGTTTATGGAAAGCGGATGATTTGATTTAATTATGGTTGTGTGTTGAAGTGTATATGGTTGTGGTTGGTGTGTGAATTAAGGCTGAATTCAGCCTCCCTTGACCATTTCCCATCCGTGCGAAAACAAAGAGAAGAAGAGAAGAGAAGGAAGGAGATAGGGACTTGAGGGAAATCTAGGACATCGTGAAGAATTGGTCACTTTCACTTGGGTTTTGGCTTTCTTCTTGCTTGCATCTTGGTTGAGGATCACGTTGGCAGCTAGGAGGACATTTGTTGCCTTCCTTCTTGGTGAAATTGAGGTAAACATCATGTTCATTTTCATGGTTTCCATAGATTCATGCCGTGGAATGATTTTTTAAGTGTCGGTTTTGTGATTCATGAGGAATTGATGCTTCTAGATGATGTGTTATGCCTAGTTGATGACTTTGTGACTTGTTGTAAGTGTTAGAATGAGATTTGGTTGGGCAATGGTTGTGGAACGAGTTTTGGGAATCTGTGGAATTTCTGGAGATGTATAGGCTGGATATCCGACGAAGCCATCCGGATATCCGGATCTTTGGGGTATACATTGCCCTGGTTTGCACAATCGTGCGGATATCTGGCTGAGGGGGACCGAATATCCGACCTGGAGACTGAGCATAGGCATTTTTTGGTCCGGTGTCCTTCCGGCCTTTGGGATTGTTCAGGGAGGGGTAAGGAACGACCCTAGGCACATTCTAAAGGATCTTTGAGGCATTGTTTGAGATGTTATGGATCGGTTAAGATGTTCATTGGTAGTTTTACCAAGTTAGTGAATATTGAGACTTTTGTGCATGATTTTGTATCAGGAACCGATCGTGATCCTGTTGAGCGACTTGTGCTCGGTTAAAGGATTCTTGGGGATTGATCGATCTTTGCTGCTCAAGTGAGTTGTTGTACGGATAATGGTACATGAAAGATAAGTATATTTTTTACTCATTTTCGCATTGACTTACTTACGATTGATATATGTCGTAATGTGTTATATTTGAGCCAATCTTGTGTGATTTCGTAGTTCCGACTGTGGTGTCGTGATAGTTTATCATGTTTTTACGCATAGTATGGACTTTCCAGACTTATAGCCTTTGGTAGTTTTAATAGCATGGAATTTTCAGACATATAGCCTTTGGCAGTTGTAATAGCATGGACTTTTCAGGCTTATAGCCTTTGGCAGTTTTAATAGCATGGACCATTCAAGCTTCTGGCCATTGGTAGTTTTATGGACTCGTGAGATGGATTTGAATAAGTCCTTGGAGTTCTTCCCTTTTTGGGAAACCAAGGCTACCTTCGGGTGTCACAACGTCTTTACGTCATCTTGTTCGCGGCAGGAGGACTAGGACGGTCCCGCTCGATGTTGCATGTTCGCGGGGCCATATCGGAATGCACAACATTAAGTTTGGGTTTTGGGGATCCCTGTAGCTTGTAAAATTTTATATGGAAAATTTCATCCATTATTATCATGCCTATATTTTGGGGAGTTTATCTCTCCGTCGGATTTAGTATTTTGCGATATCATTCTACTATCATGAAGTTGCAAGTTTCGACCTTATCATTTACTATTTTTTTGTATTTCATCTCACCATCTAGCGATGACTGACGGATATTACCCCTACTTGTTTTGGCAGGTAATCAGTAATTTTGTAGTTGGATGCGGCAGGGAGCGGTGACGCCTCATAGGATTTATTTTATTCCATTCCGCTGCATGTTTTGATACTCTGACTCACTGTTACACTTGATGGTCCTTTTTGTGGTATTGCCCCAGTGGCAAGGTTTGGTTGTACATGATGTTTTTTTTTTTTTTTTTGAAATGGTAAATATATATAACTGTACAAAAATTACAGTTAAAAGTTTCCACAAGCTTGAATAAACCAAGCACAGGTCATATCAACCACTCAAAATGGCAAAACATGCTGCGAAAAATCAAAGAGTCACCTATTCTCACTAGGATCACAATTACGCATAGTACTAGGAAAATAAGAATACATCGATTGATACACGTGTATTTTGATTGTCCGAGTTATGCCAATTGTGTCAAATGGGATCTGCTTCCATATAAGCTCAATCCGTGCCCGCCAAATGTAGTACACAGTGGAAGCAAGAGCCATCCGCATCCGGGCAGCCTTCAGGCCTGTGCCACGGACAGAATTTTTCATCCATCGAAGGATCCGAGGAAGGCAACAAGATGAAGCAGGGAAATGCAGCCAATCCAGGATGATAGTCCAAACTGTACCTGAAACATTACAAAGCAAAAAGAGGCGGGGCGGTTTTAGTATCCAAATGGCATAGAGGACATGAAGTGTAAGGTATGCCCCCTCAGATATTCCATCGAGTTCGTAGTCGGTTTATAGATGCCATCCACAAGACAAATGATAGCTTCGGATCAATATGAGTGTGCCATACCACAGTGTACCAGAATTTGGGAGTTCGTTTAGTTCGGAGGAGATCATAGAACATGGAAGTAATACTCTTTTTGTTTTTCCGGGGCCTAGAAACACATGCCTGTAATCGGTCAAGAGAGCCCACAAGGCCGATGATGTAATCTCTGGTACGATTCATATGTTTCATAAAAGTGGAGGCTTCCTTTCCGGGTTTCCAGGTCCATATGGATGTTCCGCGAAGAAAAAAGTGATGGACCCATTTAATCCATAGAGATTGTCGGTCCATATGAATGTTCCAGATATTGGAGAAGAGCAATGCTTGGTTCCATGTGGGTAGATGGGATAGACCAAGGCCTCCCTCCCTCTTTGGTGTTGATACAGAAGTCCATGATGCCGGCGGATTTTTCACATTAGCCCCAAATAAAAAGCATCGGCACATTCGAATAATAGCATCCGTGACAGTTGCCGGGATCGGAAATATTGATAACCAAAAACAATCAACTCCTTGCAGAACAGATTTAATTAATTCTAATCGCCCTGCATATGAAAGAGTCTTCCGTATCCATCCTTCAACATCAGTACCAACTCGATCAATGAGTGGCCTGAAGTGGCTGTGAGTAATTCTTAAGGTAGCCAATGGAACACCTAGATATTTAAGGGAAAATGTGCCTCGGCTAAATCCAGAGGATGCTGCAATTTGATGGGCCAAATTCTCATCTGTTTCAGCTATATAAAATCGTGAATTTGCAAGACTTATGGAGAGTCTAGATCGTGTAGAGAAGTTTCTCAAGCAGTTGAGCAGGAGGGCAATAGATCGGCTATCAGCTCGACACAAGAGAATAAGATCATCGGCGAACGCCTGATGATTAATATGAAGGCCCTGACACTTCGGGTGATACATAAATCCCTCAGCATATTGAAGTTGTCTCAAATGTCGGGAAAGGAATTCTAAACAGATGACAAATAGGTACGGTGAGAGTGGATCACCTTGGCGGAGTCCTCTCTTTCCTTTAAAAAACCCGAACATCTGTCCATTCTAGGAAATAGAATAAGTAACTGTGGTCACGCAAACCATAATCCATTTAATGAACATTGGCGGGAAATGAAGAGCCTGGAGCATGCCGTGAAGAAAATCCTATTCAACTGAGTCATAGGCTTTTCTTAGATCCACTTGGAAAAAACATCTCGGAGAGATACGCTTCCGTGTGTATTGGCGGAGGAGCTCATGAACCAAGAATATGTTGTCACGCATTAATCTGCCTTGGATAAAAGCCGCTTGGCTTGGATCAATAATGTAATCAAGTATAGGGGAAATCCGAGAAGCCAAAATTTTGGAGATGAGTTTATACATTACATTGAAACAGGCTATGGGCCGAAACTCCTCCACCCGATTAGCATAAGCATGTTTAGGAAGTAGCACAAGCAGGGCATGGTTGACTTGTCGGAGAAGTTGACCGGTATTAAAAAATTCCCTGATTACATGGCAAATATCTTCTCCCACAATCGGCCAAGCTTTTATGAAGAAGCCTGTCGAATACCCATTGGGACCGGGTGTTTTATTATCACCAATTCTCCATAAAGCCGCTTTTACTTCATCATTAGTAATGGGGATGCAGAGGTTTAATTGGTCTTCGTTAGAGACTGTAGCACCATTCACAACATGTATCCAGTCCTCTTGGACCACTGAAGAAGAAGATCCCAGTAGATCTTGATAGAATTTAATGAATTCCTGGCCCATCTCATGTATAGAGCAAGTAGGGAGGCCATCTGATTTAATCAAAGATGCAAACTGAGATTTAGCCGCCTTCTTACGAATCATATCAAGGAAAAAAGATGTACTGCGGTCACAATTCCGAAAATAATATGCCTTCGCTTTCTGAGTAAGATATGAAAGTTCGGCTTTTACAAGCCATTCAACATGATGTTTTAATCTAATAACCTCTGCCTGGAGCTGGAGATTTCCTGGATCATTACTTAGGGCCGAGAATGCAGCCTCAAGGTCAGTCTTTGTGCGGGCTACCCGGTTAGAAATGTGGGAAAAGTGTTGATCATTGAGAGCACGCAAATCTTTTTTGAGGAGTTACAATTTTCGGATAGCACAGTATTGGGCACACCCTTGAATTTCCATATCCCATCTTTCCCGAACCACTGAGCCAAAGTTCTCATGCAGGCCCCACATATTAAGGAATTTGATCGGATATCTGCCAATCTGTATTGTATCAAAGCATTGAATGGCGCATGCAGATGTTATACCCCGGATTTTATGGTCATTTTTACGTTTATTTATGCTCAATATGATTGATTTAGCATGTTGAGAAAATTTTATTTTTTCGGTGAATAGTACTTTTCGTGAATAGTGTTTACGGTTTTACGTAACCGTTTTG
>JAOWBR010000001.1:94090-105333 GCA_028571145.1 Dionaea muscipula
GATTAAAGTGTGGAACTACAAATTGCACAGATGTCTTTTTACACTTCTAGGACATCTTGATTACATACGTACGGTACAATTCCACCATGAGTATCCATGGATTGTGAGCGCTAGTGATGACCAGACAATTCGCATATGGAACTGGCAGTCGCGAACCTGCATCTCTGTCCTGACCGGCCACAATCATTATGTAATGTGCGCCTCATTCCATCCAAAAGAAGATTTTGTTGTGTCAGCCTCGCTTGATCAGACTGTTCGTGTTTGGGACATTGGTGCTCTGAGAAAGAAGACAGTGTCTCCTGCCGATGATATAGTACGGTTAAGTCAGATGAACACTGATCTTTTTGGAGGTGTTGATGCTGTTGTCAAATACGTATTGGAAGGCCATGACAGGGGAGTCAACTGGGCTTCGTTTCATCCTAGCCTTCCATTAATTGTGTCTGGTGCTGATGATCGACAAGTAAAAATGTGGCGCATGAATGGCAAGTGTACTTGATGACTTTTTATCCCGTTTTATAAGTGAAATTACTGAGTCAAGCATGCATGTTTTTTTCGCAATAAGATAATTTATGCCTTCTCAAAAGTTATGTATGATCACTTGGTTTTAAGTGGAAAATTTTGATTTCTGCATCATCAAAGGTCAATTCAGTGTTGCATTTTTTTTCCTGGCTTATTCACTGCTAAAAATCCAGAAAATCTTCTCTGTCCATCTCTGTGTTTGTTTCTTGTACCGCTAGGGACATCAGGTTTCTGGCTCAGGCGTGTAGATGCTGTATTGTCCCTTTGGAGAAAATTGAGGTTTTTAATACTGGTTTCAGCTTTGTCTTTAATGGGATATTTTTACGGCGCTGAATTTGTTTTTACTTGTTGCATCATGCTGCTTGTTGGAGCTACTTTTGGTGTCAAACTCATTTTATGTAATTCCACCAGGCTTTACATATCAAGCTTTTATGATTGTTCATCGTTGTATTTACTGAGGTAATCATGTTTTCAGATACCAAGGCTTGGGAAGTGGACACATTGAGGGGCCACATGAATAATGTTTCATGTGTTATGTTCCATGCCAAGCAGGATATAATTGTTTCTAATTCAGAAGACAAAAGTATACGTGTCTGGGATGTAACAAAGAGAACGGGAATTCAAACCTTCCGCCGAGAACATGATAGGTTCTGGATTCTTGCAGCTCACCCCGAGATGAATCTTTTAGCTGCTGGTCATGACAGTGGCATGATTGTGTTTAAGCTGGAAAGGGAACGACCTGCCTTCTCTATAAGTGGTGACACCATGTTTTATGCTAAAGAGCGGTTCTTGCGTTTTTTTGAGTTCTCCACTCAACGAGATGTTCAAGTTATTCCTATCCGTCGGCCTGGCTCTGCCAGCCTGAATCAGGGTCCTCGTACACTTTCATACAGTCCCACTGAGAATGCTGTTTTGATTTGCTCTGACGTTGATGGAGGATCTTATGAGCTCTATATCATTCCTAAAGACAGCTTTGGCAGAGGTGATGTGGCACAAGAGGCAAAACGAGGTTCGGGGGGGTCTGCCGTCTTCATAGCTCGGAACAGGTTTGCTGTACTAGACAAGAGTAGCAATCAAGTGGTAACAAAGAGCTTGAAAAATGAGGTTGTTAAGAAGAGCCCACTTCCTATTGCTACTGATGCTATATTCTATGCTGGGACGGGTAACTTGCTGTGTAGGGCAGATGATAAAGTTGTAATATTTGATCTGCAGCAGAGAATTGTCCTTGGTGAACTTCAAAGTCCTTTTGTGAAGTATGTTGTTTGGTCAAATGACATGGAGAGTGTTGCTCTTCTGAGCAAGCACACCATTGTTATCGCAAGTAAGAAGCTTGTTCACCAGTGCACCCTTCATGAGACAATTCGTGTTAAGAGCGGAGCCTGGGATGAGAATGGCGTTTTCATCTACACAACACTCAATCACATCAAGTACTGTCTTCCTAATGGAGATAGCGGGATAATAAGAACGCTTGATGTTCCAATCTATGTCACTAAGGTTTCGGGAAATACAATCTTTTGTTTAGATCGAGATGGAAAGAACAAAGCAATTTCCATTGATGCAACAGAATACATTTTCAAGCTTTCTTTGATGAGGAAGAAATATGATCATGTCATGAATATGATCAGGGGCTCCCAGCTTGTGGGGCAGGCAATGATTGCCTATTTGCAGCAGAAAGGGTTCCCTGAAGTGGCTTTGCATTTTGTGAAAGATGAGAGAACTCGGTTCAATTTGGCCCTTGAAAGTGGAAACATTCAAACTGCAGTTGCATCAGCGAAGGAAATTGACGAGAAGGATCACTGGTACAGACTGGGAGTGGAAGCGCTCCGCCAAGGTAATGCAGGTATTGTTGAGTATGCCTATCAGCGGACAAAGAATTTTGAGAGGCTGTCTTTTCTCTATCTTATTACTGGAAATATGGAAAAGTTGTCTAAGATGCTTAGGATTGCTGAGGTGAAAAATGATGTTATGGGCCAGTTCCATAATGCACTCTACTTGGGTGATGTTCGTGAGCGTGTTAAGATTCTAGAGAATGCTGGCCACCTGCCTCTTGCCTACTTCACAGCTTCAGTTCATGGTCTTCACGATATTGCAGACAGGCTAGCTGCTGAATTGGGAGATGACGTCCCCTCTTTGCCTGAAGGAAAAGTATCTTCCCTTCTGATCCCTCCGGCACCAGTTTTATCTGGTGGTGATTGGCCATTGTTGAATGTTACAAGGGGCATTTTTGATGGTGGACTGGAGAATTTTAGTAAGGGTGCTGCTGATGAACCAGAAGACGGCGCTGAAGGTGATTGGGGTGAGGATCTGGATATGGCAGATGTTGAGAACCTCGGCAATGGTGATGTTGCAGCAGTTATGGATGATGTAGAAGTTCTTGAAGAAACTGAGGGAGAGGGAGGTTGGGAACTGGAAGATTTGGAGCTTCCTCCTGAGGAGATAACTCCGAGGGCTTCTGTTAATTCTCGACATACAGCTTTTGTGGCTCCGTCCCGGGGAATGCCTGTGAGTGAAATCTGGATCCAGAGATCATCTTTTGCTGCTGAGCACGCAGCTGCTGGGTACTTTGTCACAGCCATGCAGTTGCTAAAACGGCAACTAGGAATAAAAAATTTTGCCCCTCTCAGACCTTTGTTTCTCGATCTCCATGCTGGCAGCCACACCTTCTTGCGTGCATTTTCCTCTGCTCCTGTGATATCTGTGGCTGTTGAAAGGGGATGGAACGAAACTGCTATCCCTAATGTCCGTGGCCCACCGGCACTTGTGTTTAAGCTCTCACAGTTTGACGATAAGATGAGGCAGGCCTACAGAGCTACTAGTAATGGGAAATTTACTGAAGCTCTCCGTCTTTTCATTGGTGTCCTCCAGACAATACCTGTGATAGTGGTAGAGTCACGGAGAGAAGTGGATGATGTCAAGGAGTTGATTAGCATCACAAGAGAGTATGTCTTAGGTATTAAGCTGGAGCTAAAGAGAAGAGAGATGAAAAATGAACCTGTCCGCCAGCAGGAGCTCGCCGCCTACTTTACTCATTGCAATCTGCAGACGGTTCACTTGAGGCTTGCGTTGATTAATGCAATGACTGTCTGTTACAAAGCGAAAAACCTTGCCACAGCAGCCAACTTTGCCAGACGGCTTCTGGAGACCAACCCTACCATAGAGAGTCAAGCAAAGACTGCTCGGCAAGTTCTGCAGGCTGCCGAGAGGAACATGGTTGATGTGGCTGAACTGAACTACGACTTCAGAAACCCGTTTGTGATATGTGGCTCCACATTTGTGCCAATTTACCGTGGCTCCAAGGATGTCCTGTGCCCTTATTGTGGTTCACATTATGTGCCCTCCCAGGAGGGCCAGATTTGCAATGTTTGTGAGCTTGCAGAGGTGGGTGCAGATGCTTCTGGTTTGCTTTGTTCTCCTTCTCAGGTAAGATGAGCAACTCCAAACAAGCAGGCTGAATTAGGAGCATCTGTAAAATATTCAAACGGCATTGGAGCTAGTACCTACCAGCAGAGCAAGGATGTTTCAGGAACAATCACTGCTATCATGAGGTGAAGTTGTTTTTGTGGTGTTTCTTTCCTTCTTCTGCTCGTTGTGTCATTTTCTCTCTCTCTTGTTTCGGTTTATGAAAATTGTTGATGTAATAAATAACATAATTTTTTGACTTGGGCTTCCTCTTGTTAGACGTAACAAGAATAGCCTAGGGTTCTTTGTTGAGCTAGATGATGATGGCCATAGACTTCAAAGGGGTAAGACACTTGAAAAGACAGTTGTGTAGAGATTTTGATGTTTTTCATGTTGAGGTGATGCATTAGGGTCTTCATTTGATGATGATGAGGACTAGATGATGCCCTTTATTATGCATTTGTTTGTATGGAAGGAAGCATTTCTTTCCTCAAAGTGCATAGTTTGGTTCCCAGCCTGAGGCCTGTCAAGCATCTCTTGCTCATGCTAATGCTCGTGGTGTCGGTAATGCTCGTGCTCTTCGTCTCCCCTGTTATATCTGTCTCTTTCTTGTCCTCTTTCTTTCCTGAATTTTTGAGCTGTGTCTCCATAAGGTGGAGTAACTGAGTTGGCTGTGGGTTTGGCCGCCTCTTTCTGAGGACTTGTTGATGCTGTCTCTGTTTCTATGTGTTGCTACTAATCACGAAACCAATTTGTGTTCAAATACTTCAGAAACGAGTTACCAAACTCCTTTTGCCCGGAAAATCCATTGCAATTTGACTTTTGACCTTCAATGACCAGCGTATCATTTTGCCATTACTTCTTTCTAACTAGTAAATACTCTGCGAACGAGGAGGGAAATCTAATCCAACCATACATAACCTGGACTCTATTAAGAAATTTACTCAATACTCGAGATCAATTAGTTCATGGCCATTGGCCCATTACAATAGGGTTCGGGGCCTTCGGGTTCTTGGGACTCGTACATGAACTCAGGCGCGGTAAACAAGCCAAAACACCGAGTCCTTTTTCCCCACCGGAAGAATTTTTGCTCACGCACTTTTTCTATAAAGATAAAAGATTTACTTTGGGCACCAGTAAAACACAATAGATATATCTAAAAGTTAATTTTTGTTTTAATTTTTTAAAAATAAAAGTTAATTTTTTGTTTTATTTTTCAAAAAATTGAAAATTAATTTTGAGATTAATTCAATATAAACGGAAGTAAGCTTTGTTAGAGCATGTGCAATGGGGGTTGCATGAAGGTGCATTAGCCATTTTTTTCTCTCATACGGTGCATAGGAAAATGCATTGATGCATGAGGTTGTTTGGTGATGCACCTCAACAATTTGATGCTCAATAAAGCACCCTCTTTTCATTATTTTTTCTGACAAAAAGTAAGTACTAGGTTTCACCTCAATAATATGGATATAGGTAAAGTAGGAGAGAGATTTAAATAAACTTTAATTTTTGGGGTTTATTATTGTAATATAAAAATTAATTAAGGTGCATCAAGTAATATAGAATGATGTGAATAAAAGTATAAAAGAGAGGGATGAACCCCACTTTTTAAGGTGTATGAATGCACATAGTCTTAGGACATGTCCGTGGATCTTTAGATCAAGAGAGACGTGGGCATATATATTTTTTGGGTCAGAAAAAATGGAAAAGAAATCTTGACCACAAGAGCAAGCAACCCCACCCTCCTGAGCGAAGCAAATTTGTGGGAGAGACAAAGTGAAAACAGAGAACACTTCAATGGCGAAGCAATCTGCTGAATCATCATTTCTGGGTGTGCAACAGGAGGGACTCCTCTGCCAGGATGATCTGTGCAACTGGGAACTCATCAATCACGAGACTGTGAGTTGCGATGACGATAATCTTGATGGGATTCTCGCGGAGGTACTGTCTCTGGACTCTTTCTCCTCCTCTTCTTCTTCCGATGATGAAACCCTACAAATCGATCGATCCGGTCTAGATCTGCATGATGATGTCCTCCAATCTACCCCAGATGGTATAAACCATGACGAATTTGATGTCTGCGACGGGGGGAATTTTTCCTGGTCTTCTGATTTAGGGAAAAATTCTCGTGATGAGCAGATAAGTCATCATCCATCATCCATTGATAGTGTGAATTATCCTGTACCACGCTATGAAATTTATGAGAACGAGTTCCATGGCTCCTTTTCTGATCCCTTGCGAAGTTTTGAAACTCATGGAGAAGAGCTTCTTCATCTTGAGCATCTTGGTGATCATGGTGTTGCCGTTGTTGAATCATCTTTCAAGGAGCACCGGGGTCTGTACAATGATGATGAGGTTGAAATCGATGGTGGGTATGATCTGGATGACGAGTTAGTGCCATGGGAATTCGCCAATCGACTTGTGAGACAGCGAATGAGGAAGTTAGGCAAGAGGTCCTTTGCTCGAATGACCAAATCAAAGAAATTGGCTCACATCTACACCCAGCCAGGATGTTTACACGGCAAACACGGCCTTGGTTTGAAGGTATACTAATCCCCCACCTCCCCATTGCTGATGGATGCCCTGGAACTAGAACTAGTACTAGTAGATCATGTTGATATATTCTATGCTGCTGCTTGGTTAGCTGAAATTCAGTGATAAATATTCATGTTGTGTATAATTTGGATCTTTATTGTTCTTTGTCCTCAGTACATAGTTACGTGTCCATAAATAATTTATATTCTTTTGGGTCCTCTTGGTTTTATTGTTAATTTCACTATTATGTTATTGGCATCCCTTTCACTTGAATTGAACTAGGAAATTTCTGTGAAATTTGGAGCTGTAGAAGTAGTCTTGCTTGCATGTGAATTGAGCATACTGTATCTGTAAGCTTTACATTTCCTCCTTACTATCTCATTAAACAAGGTGATGGAATTTGGAGGAGGGGAGGCTAAGAGATGTAAAGATAAATGTAGAGTGATTTGATTCTAAACAGTAGACACCTCTCTAGTACTTGGGGAGTTTTGCTAGTGAATGTGTCGGGATCTCTGTGCATGTATTCTAACAGATACATGTCCACCTAGTGGGATTTGGTTATGAGAATGATGACGATGAAAAGTTTTTGTTGATTTGCTGTTATAGCAAAATCTGTTTTGGAATGGTGATAACAGTTCTTCATATGAACGTTTTTGTCTTGTAGTGAGATTTGCTTATGCCATGAGCTGCATATATAGCAAAGGTCCTGAGGATCGCCTCAGGATTACCTTTTGATACCTAGGCCAGTAGGGCTATGGTGATGTAAGTTGAACTTCGTAAATGAAAGTTGAAGTCAAAATCTAATGTGTATCTCTAGCCAAAAGGATATTCCCACTTGTGTGACGGATGTCGACTTTGTCCTACTTGAATCATATCGTCGAGTCAATAGTGAGGTATCACTATCAGTTCGGGCCATTCAAGTTTTTTTTGTCAATCCACCTCGACTATGTCCTAGGAGCTGGGCTTTACCTCGATTCTTGTGTCGAGTAGAGTTTGATCTCGATCCACATACCATGTGTATCACTAGCCAAAAGGATTCTCCCACTTGTGTGGCAGACTTTACCTTATTTGAAGCAAATTGTCGAGTCGGTAGTGAGGTATCATTATCCGTTCGAGTCATTTAAGGTTTTTTTTTTTCAGTCCACCTCGAACTATGTCCTAGGAGCCAGGCTTTACCTTGATTCGTGTGTCAAGCAGTGTTTGAGCTCGATCCACATACTGAGTTGGACTATTCTGTTACCGAATGGGATTCTCTAGTCTCTTTAATCTTTCTAATTAGAGATCGATGTTGCTTTTCTGCATATAGGCATCTTTATGCTGCTGCGGCATATCAAGTGGTTGAGCGGTTTTATGAGCTGGCTAGTATAATAAAATAGAATCTTTCTATCTTGATACCACAATGTAAGAGCATCTTCAATGGTTTAATGCAATGCAATGTGGTATCAAAAATTCTCCTCTGTTTGATTTTTTTCACGAAAATTTATCCGATCATTCACAACCATCCTCCTCCCACTCCCCTTTCCCCTCCTCTCACTTCCCCTCCCTCCTCACCTTCCCCTCTACCTCTTTCCTCTCGTGTTTTCCATCCTGCTCCCAAAAAAAGTTCATGTAGTATGCCTTTGTCGGATCTTTAACTCGGTAGTTTTAAGAGCCCTCGGGCTCATCCGCTCATGAAATAGTTTGAAGAAAAAATCCATTCATATTTTATATTCTTTGTATTAAAAAACTTATTTTTCGTTTTTAAAAATTTTAAATAGAAAACTTGAAACCCAAAATATAAAGGGATTGTCTAACATGATAATGACTATGATAATGGTTGTGAGCCGTTTGATCAAATCTAATTATAGGTTGAGATTGAAAGTAGGAGAAAGTAGGGTAGGAGTATAGTGGGTTCAACATTGGGGGCGCGTGGGTAGTGGGTGAATAGTGAGAGGAATGAATAGTGCAATATGAGAGTGATCATCTGTCACCCACCTGTTAGATGGGGGCTTGCAAACAAGTGTATTTTTTGTCTGTTTCTGGCCTGAGTGAAAATGAGTGGTGTCTAAATAGGTGGGCAATAGGCGGGCCTGCTGCTTGTTGGGTCGCCTGTTGGCCTGAAACCTATATATAGTCTGTTTTGTTTTATTTGCGCGAGCGAGAGGTTTTGGTGGAGATACTTTGACGATTTTCAGAGAGAACATTAGGGGGTGGAGGGTTGAAGAGATATTCTCGAGGTTGGAGAGAGCATTTACGGAGGTCCTTTGGTATGAGATTGATCGTCGTTTGTTTTACAGCTTGTTTTGTTCTTCTCCTAGTATTTTGAGCATTGTTAGAGTTTGATTCAAGTTTGTTCCTTTTGTCTTTTGGGACATCCGGTTTATTCCCTGACGATTGTATTACACTCTCTATTAGTAGATTTGCTTGTTGTTTGATCTCTATCCTGGTTCTTGATTGCTCCTATTCCTATAGTTGTCGTTGTTTTGTGACTTAGTGTTGTGCTTGATTTGTTATTTCTTCCGCGTCTTGGACTGCTATTTTGGTTGTTTCTGTTTTGTGAGGGAGGTGGTGTAACGTACGCGTTGCACTACTATTTTTTTTTTGGTAATTTTGGAGGGCCGAGGTTACAACAGTTTTTCTTGTTTATTTAGAAATCAAAACGTTAGTCTCTTTTATAATTCTAAGTTTGTTGGTTCTGGTCTTTTAGTTGATAATTTATACAAGTTGATGCTAGTTCCTTTAATGAAGTGCTGCAAATAGGTTTACATAACATGGTATAAAGCGAAAATTAAATGAGAATTTCGTCATTTTATGGCGCAAGTCTTTATTCAACGACTTATATCAGATGAAATTCTTGATCCCTTAGATTTAACAGACTTTTAATTTTGTATTGAGTGCATCAAAAGGAAACAAATAAACCGAAGAAGATTAAGTTCTACGAGAGCAAAAGATGTTTTAGAACTAATACAAACGAATATTTGTGGCCCATTCCGTACAACATCGTGGAATGAATAATAACATTTTATTACGTTCATAGACGATTACTCTCGTTATGGATACCTATATCTCATATATAAGAAGTTATAGAGTTTGGACGTTTTCAAGTCTTATCAAACTGATTGTTGTGATGAGTACTACAGAATAAATGATGGATCCGGAGAACGTCCAGAATCCTTCGCATTTTTCTTTGAAAAATATGGCATTGTTTCGCAATACACTATGCCAGGTACATCTAATATGAATGGTGTTGCAGAATTACATAAGAAGACTTTTAAGAATATGGTACGAAGTATGATTAATTATTTCTCCTTACCAAAGTCACTTTGGGGAGAAACTATAAAGACCAGTGTACATACTCAACAAAGTATCCAGCACGATAGTAGCTAAAATCTCTTATGAGTTATGGACAAGTAAAAAATCTAGCATAAAGTATTTGCACATTTTGGGGGGTTCAGTCGAGGCATGACCTTATCGGCCTCATGAGAGGAAACTGCACTCAAGAATTGTAAGTTGCTTCTTTGTTAGATACTCTAAGCATTTATGAGGCTATAAATTTTATGATTTCACATCCAGATCTATTTTTAAAATGGGAAATGGTAGATTTTTTGAGGGTATTGAGTTTTGTCACGACACAAACCCTAAATAACCATTAAATCGGGACCAGACCTTGTCTAATGAGGCCCATGAATTAGCTCGCGCTGCGTCGGTGTTCTCATGGCCACGTGCAAGTTTAACGTGTCATATAATTAAAATAAGATCATCCCCTGCTAGTCTATGAATCATCAAATAGATTAGCGAGTCTACGAATAATCAAATAGACTTCAGTGTACACTGCAGGTCACTTAAATCTCCAACGCTAACGTTGGAACTTTCTGTAGGTTATAGTTCTTTATTATCAGTACTATTGAACTTTCTGTATTCTATTCGTTCATCTTAAGCTTTTTGCCTTGCATTTGCTTTCTTCGTTTATGAACTCCAACAGAGCATGCGTATGGCTATTACTCTCACGAATCAAGCAAGAGCATGTGTGTTATTGCATCTCTCTTTCCCACATGGTTAAGCAAAGGATATCAAATTCATGATGCCTGATGTCACGATACGTTGATTCGTGACAATGATGATCGAGGTGTCCACAACTGATTTGGTAGAAATGGTGGGCCACTGCAGCATGCATTAGGTTGAATGAATATTTCTTGTCGATCCAGTTAAGTCTAAAGAGTCTATAGAGATTAGTTTAGAACTTGACTATGTTCTATCCCGTCGTTGTCAACTGGTCGAAAATTACAGACAGTTCCCATGATAAGTCTAAAGTAGAACAAAATCAATGTGCGTGTGGATACGGCTAACCCCAGTTGGTCAAGATCAAGAATATAAATTAATCCATAACTCATAAATACAGGATGAAAGCATGCATCAGATGCATTTTCATTGGTCCAAACTGAACTCAGGGTTAGAAATCAAAACATAACTCAAGGATGGACATACATATGTACAGGGAAAACTTCAATAGATAGTCGCTCGCTGCAGAAGCTTGGGGGTTCCATTTATCTATGCAGCTTCAGTTGCATGTAAAAAGGAAAGGCTTTTCCAGGTTGACGATTTGTCAGAGGTCCATGGCAATCAAGAAGCTGCATGTAGTGATGGCAATTGTGTCGTGTTGTGTTGTGCTCGTCGTACCCGTGCCGTCAGGGGCGGAGAAGGAAATTAAAAATGGGGGGCAACCGAGTAAAGAAGATTTTCGTTGATCTGTGCGACTTTTCATGCATGTCGTAATGAAAAAATTAACTAGAGTTATTGTTATAAAAACTAGC
>JAOWBR010000001.1:105433-115529 GCA_028571145.1 Dionaea muscipula
CGTGGCTTATTTTGAGTAACGTAATCCACCTATTAAAAGTAAATAATAAATAAAAATAGGGTTATTTTCCCCATCATTAGAAGTGTATTTACATAAAAAAAAAGATAAAACAAAAGTATACTTTTATAAATCATTGATAAAAATGAAAGTATACTTACATAAAAAGAAAAAATCCAAATTGGGTGCGTAAAAACTTCATTAAAAAAAATGGATCAGAGGTTAGGTGGGACCTTTAATAATGGTCTGAGCTTGTTGGTCTTCTGTGATTACAAATTTGTTATCTTTTTATAGTGGTTAAATGGAATATATGATTTATGCACTATTGTATTTATATACTTTCCAAGATTAGTTCAAAAGTTCTTGAAACCTGATCCGGAGTTGCTTTTGTTAAAAAAAAAAAGGGGTTCTTCTCCCTCCCGTGCCATAGCCCTTCTGCTGCTAATTGAATGAACATAGAATGTAGGCTGCTGTAGCACGGAGAGAGGGAGGGGACAAAATATTAAGGCCAATTCAGCGAAATTAAAACGCAAAGGAGACTCGACCCGAATCACCCGATATCAGATCTACGGCACGAGAAAACGAAAACCCTCAGTCTCCGAACCCCCCTCCCCTCTCCAACTCAATCTCCCTCCATCATCGATTCCTCTGAAAAATGCTCTAGTCGATCGATTTCCATCTTCACTCACTAGATCTGAGGTAATTCCCCCAATTCTCCTCTCATTGGCGTCTGATTTCACTCCTTTATTCGATTCCGTATCATGTTCAATTCATTGCTTTGTTAGAAATGCTGCTGCCGCTGATTTAGGTTCTGTAGATTAGGATCTGGCTCTCTCGTTCCAATTCTATTTCATGTCGTGCTTCGCTGTTGATTGCATAATTGGACAGGTTGATCAACAATTTAGGGGTTTCTTAATTTCTGAATTGGGTTATGGATTTGATTGGGGAATCCAGTGTTTGCAGTGTTTCTGCTGCTCGATCTGTTTACAGCTCTACTAATCTGATAGTTTGTTGTGTGCAGTGGTTGGTATATTGGGTTGATCCGAGTTGAATAAAGACTCAAGATGTTGACCAAGTTTGAGACGAAGAGTAATAGGGTAAAGGGATTGAGTTTCCACTGCAAGAGGCCGTGGATCCTCGCAAGTCTTCACAGCGGTGTGATCCAACTATGGGATTACAGAATGGGTACCCTCATTGACAGATTCGACGAGCACGATGGTCCTGTTCGTGGGGTCCATTTCCACAAGTCTCAGCCTCTTTTTGTGTCTGGAGGTACTTGATTATTGACTAGTTTGAGTTCCTTTTGTTGACTCTTGATTTCAATGGGTGGGCTATTGTTCTGCCAAATGCAGTTGAGGTGGCGTTTGTATGTAGCCAAATTTTAAACTTTTGATATGCTTCAGCATATCCCATTCATAAAAGATATAGACTTGTTGTTTAGGAGGTTATTTGCATTTCCTGTGAGGCTATTGTGTTTCTGTTGCTGACTAGTTGATGGGGCTACCATGGGTTTGACAATTTGGTTGTGTTTGTAGTGAATGACCTTTTGCCGCGTCATTTCCATTTTTGTATTGTAGGTTGCTTATAGGTTTTGTTTGCCATACTCCCAGATGTTATTTTCCTGCTAATTTGGCATTAGCATTGACGAATACTGACACTTCTGGATTTGTGATTTCAGTAAGTCTTTTGCTACTTTCCTGGAGTGACATGCTCATCGAATACTTGTAGAGCTCTGTTCTAACTATCAAGTGGATTCTTAAAAAGGAACATGTGTGCATGCTACTTCGAGAGGCCTGCTTATTTTTGTGATCTCTTTTCTCACAAAAGGGAGATGAATAGGAAATAGGAAATATAACTGATAAAACTTCACCATTCTACTCCCTCTTCCACACTGACCTTTTGTAATATTGCTGATTAGTGTGAAGGTCATTTTTTCATTAGTTAATCAGCTTGACATATATTAACCCTCTGGTATAAGTGTAAATTCTGGATTGTTGGACATGCTTCAACACCATTTGTCATGGCTAAGAGCACTCAGCTTGTTTAGTAACATAAATAAATACTCATTGTTAAGAAGAAACGTTTTCCTCTTTGGAGGAGGGCATTAATGAGGATTTTTACTTATTTTTCAGGTGATGATTACAAAATTAAAGTCTGGAACTACAAATTGCACCGTTGTCTTTTTACACTTCTTGGACATCTTGATTACATCCGTACGGTTCAATTCCACCATGAATATCCGTGGATTGTGAGTGCGAGTGATGACCAGACAATTCGCATATGGAACTGGCAATCACGAACCTGCATCACTGTCTTGACGGGCCACAATCATTATGTAATGTGTGCCTCTTTCCATCCGAAAGAAGACCTTGTTGTATCTGCTTCTCTTGATCAAACTGTTCGTGTCTGGGATATTGGTGCATTGAGGAAGAAAACTGTGTCTCCAGCTGATGATATATTGCGACTAAGTCAGATGAACAGTGATCTTTTTGGAGGCGTTGATGTTGTTGTCAAATATGTGTTGGAAGGACATGACAGGGGAGTCAACTGGGCTTCGTTTCATCCTACTCTGCCATTGATTGTATCTGGTGCAGATGATCGCCAAGCAAAATTATGGCGCATGAATGGCAAGTCTACTTGATGATTTCTCATCTTTTCTGCCATATTTTTGGAACCAACCATACTCTGTCTGCCTGATCCTATTGTTTCCCTTTGTTCAAAGTTATATTAGAGCATGCCTTTAGATGAAAATTGAAATTTATGCATCCTGAAGGTGTGTTTGGTGTTGCATTTTTCATTGGTTATTATTCCTTACAAAATCGAGTAAATCTTCTCAGTTCATTTCTATGTTATTTATTGATCATTATGCTTCTTGGAGTCCATTGCATTTAGCGTCTTTGGATGTTGGATTCTTCATTTAAAGAAAATGAGGATTTAAAGTGAGATTGTGAGAGGCAACCTGTGAAGTTTGAGATGAATTATCAGTTTTATTTAATCTGTTTTTGGTAATTGCTGGAATATTTTTTGCTTCTCCATCATTGTACTCACAATGATAAACATGTTTCCAGATACCAAGGCTTGGGAAGTCGACACATTGAGGGGCCACGTGAATAATGTTTCATGTGTTATGTTTCATGCCAAGCAGGACATAATTGTTTCGAATTCAGAAGACAAAAGTATACGCATCTGGGATGCAACAAAGAGGACTGGAATTCAAACCTTCCGCCGAGAGCATGATCGGTTCTGGATTCTTGCAGCGCACCCGGAGATGAATCTTTTAGCTGCTGGACATGACAGTGGCATGATTGTGTTCAAGCTGGAGAGAGAACGACCTGCTTTTTGTGTTAGTGGTGACACCATGTTTTATGCTAAAGACCGGTTCTTGCGTTTTTTCGAGTTCTCCTCTCATAAAGAACTTCAAGTTATTCCAATTCGTCGACCTGGGCCTGCCAGCCTGAATCAGGGTCCTCGTACTCTCTCATACAGTCCTACTGAGAATGCTGTTCTGATTTGCTCTGACGTGGATGGAGGTTCTTATGAGCTCTATATCATGCCTAAGGACAGCTTTGGCAGAGGTGATACCGCACTAGAAGCTAAGCGAGGTTCAGGGGGATCTGCTGTCTTTATAGCTCGAAACAGGTTTGCTGTGCTCGATAAGAGTAGCAACCAAGTAGTAACGAAGAGCTTGAAAAATGACGTGGTGAAAAAGAGCCCACTTCCTATTGCTACAGATGCTATATTCTATGCTGGGACGGGTAACTTGTTGTGTAGGGCAGAGGATAGAGTTGTAATCTTTGACCTGCAGCAAAGGATTGTCCTTGGTGAACTTCAAACTCCTTTTGTGAAGTATGTTGTCTGGTCAAATGACATGGAGACTGTTGCCCTTCTGAGCAAGCATACCATCGTTATCACGAGTAAGAAGCTTGTGCACCAGTGCACCCTTCATGAGACAATCCGTGTTAAGAGTGGGGCCTGGGATGAGAATGGAGTTTTCATCTACACGACTCTCAATCACATTAAGTACTGCCTTCCTAACGGAGATAGCGGGATAATCAGAACGCTTGATGTTCCTATCTATGTCACTAAGGTTTCTGGAAATACAATCTTCTGTTTGGATCGAGATGGAAAGAACAAGGCGATTGTCATTGATGCAACGGAATACATTTTCAAGCTTTCTTTGATGAGTAAGAGATATGACTATGTCATGAATATGATTAGGAGCTCCCAACTTGTAGGGCAGGCAATAATTGCTTATTTACAGCAGAAAGGGTTCCCTGAAGTAGCTCTGCATTTTGTTAAAGATGAGAGAACTCGGTTCAATTTGGCTCTGGAGAGTGGAAGCATTCAAACTGCCGTTGCATCAGCCAAGGAAATTGATGAGAAGGATCACTGGTACAGGTTGGGGGTGGAAGCTCTCCGCCAAGGTAATGCAGGTATTGTTGAGTATGCCTATCAGCGAACCAAGAATTTTGAGAGGCTGTCCTTCCTCTATCTTATTACTGGGAATATGGAAAAGTTGTCTAAAATGCT
Source organism: Dionaea muscipula (assembly GCA_028571145.1). Classification (NCBI taxonomy): domain Eukaryota; kingdom Viridiplantae; phylum Streptophyta; class Magnoliopsida; order Caryophyllales; family Droseraceae; genus Dionaea; species Dionaea muscipula. The sequence goes on from JAOWBR010000001.1 coordinate 109,961, forward strand.
GAGGATTGCTGAGGTGAAAAATGATGTCATGGGTCAGTTCCATAATGCACTCTATTTGGGTGATGTTCGTGAGCGTGTTAAGATTCTAGAGAGTGCTGGTCACCTGCCTCTTGCCTACATCACAGCTTCAGTTCACGGTCTTCATGATGTTGCAGAGAGACTAGCTGCTGACTTGGGAGATGATGTCCCCTCTTTGCCTGAGGGAAAAGTACCCTCTCTTCTGATCCCTCCAGCTCCTGTTTTGTGCAGCGGTGATTGGCCCTTATTAAATGTTACAAGGGGCATTTTTGATGGTGGACTGGAAAATAGAGCGAGGGGTGTTGCAGATGAAGAGGAAGAGGGCGGTGAAGGTGACTGGGGTGAGGATCTGGATATGGCTGATGTTGAGAATATCGATAATGGAGATATTGCAGCGGTTTTGGAGGATGGTGAAGTCCGTGAAGAGAATGAGGAAGTGGGAGGTTGGGACCTGGAGGATTTGGAGCTTCCTCCGGAGGAAATCACTCCAAGGGCTTCTGTTAATTCCCGGTTCACAGATTTTGTGGCTCCAACCCCTGGAATGTCCGTGAGTCAAATCTGGATCCAGAGATCATCTCTTGCTGCTGAGCATGCAGCCGCTGGGAACTTTGGTGCTGCCATGCAGTTGCTAAATCGGCAATTAGGAATAAAAAATTTCACCCCTCTCAGATCTATGTTTCTTGATCTCCATGCTGGCAGCCACACCTTCTTGCGTGGACTGTCATCTGCTCCCGTGATATCAGTGGCTGTTGAAAGGGGATGGAATGAGTCTGCCAGTCCCAATGTCCGGAGTCCTCCAGCTCTGGTTTTTAATCTATCCCAACTGGATGAAAAAGTACGGCTTGCTTACAAGGCTACTAGTGGCGGGAAATTTACTGATGCCCTTGGTCTTTTCCTTGGGATCCTTCATTGCCTTCCTCTGATAGTGGTTGAATCACGAAGAGAAGTGGACGATGTTAAGGATTTGATTAGAATTGGGAGAGAGTATGTCCTAGGTCTTAAGATGGAGCTAAGGAGAAAAGATATGAAAGATGAACCCGTTCGACAGCAGGAGCTCGCCGCCTATTTTACTCATTGCAATCTACAGATAGTTCACTTGAGGCTTGCATTGATAAGTGCAATGCTTGCCTGCTACAAAGCAAAGAACCTTGCCACAGCAGCCAACTTTGCCAGACGGCTTCTGGAGACCAACCCGAACATTGAAAGTCATGTAAAGAATGCTCGACAAGTTCTACAGGCTGCTGAAAGGAATATGGTTGATGCTGCTGAACTGAACTACGACTTCAGAAACCCTTTTGTCGTCTGTGGGGCCACATTTGTGCCAATTTACCGTGGTTCGAAGGAAGTCTTGTGCCCTTATTGCGGTGCCCACTTTGTGCCCACCCAAGAGGGCCGGCTGTGCACTGTTTGTGAGCTTGCCACTGTCGGTGCAGATGCTTCGGGTTTGCTCTGTTCTCCTTCTCAGATAAGATGAAAACAGCAACTGATTAGGAGCATTTGTAAAATCAAATCAGTCAAATTGAATTGGAGCAGCAGTAGCAGAGTAAAGATGTTCAGGAATGATAATGTTCTTCAGGTGAAGTGTTTTTTTTTTTTTTTTTTCATATCCTCGTTTGAGTTTCGGTTTTTTTCTAATCAACTCCTTTTGTTTCTGTTGATTATCGTTATCAATGTAATAAACTGCATAAATTTTTTGACTCGTGGCATCATCATGTTAATGCTAGTCATAAACAAAAGAATGACCGAGGATTCATTCCATTCTCTAGTGAGTTTGAAAGGTTGAGACGCTTTACAATGTCAGCTATATTATTTAGGCATTCAATTCAATGGGATTTCATGTTATGCTGGATGCTCTTAGGGTTGTCTCGGTCTGGTCACACAATACGGTATAAATCTTCTCCTTCCTTCCTTCCTGTGTGGATGGATTATTAGTATTTAAACTCTAATGGATTTTTATGTTCTGCTGAAGTGCCTGCCTTTTTTAGGACTCTTGCATTTGAATCTCTTTTATGGTCAGAAGACACTGTCTCGGTGTCTCCTTGCTGCAGCTGTCGCATATTATTCTCAGTGTAAACTCCAACCTAATTAGCATATGTGCCTTGACGTGCTCACTCGCTCGCTCCACTGGGAACTTGCCTTGCCACACACACATTATAAATCACATTTGTACGAACTGTGAGACCCATTTGTTCCATGTTGATTGATCATCGAGAGCCCTGCAGCTCCAGCGAGCGACCCCCATTGCTTGATGACATTGTTGCCCTGCTAACCTGTTTTTTCCTTCACGGCGCTGTCGCCGGCCGGCCAGCCAGCCATAATGTTGACCTTATTTCGCCTAACCTCTCTATTGCTCGTTGGCAGCTGCTTCGCCTTGTGAACTCCCTGGACCGAAGTGGCGCTCACCCAAGCCCCAAGGAGATGGAGGGAAAGGTATAAGGTTGCCCTTTACCAGCTTACTACCAAACTACTACGTCGTCTTCTTTTTTGTTTTTGTTATTCAAGGCAACTGTGTCCTAAACATAGATAATGTCATCTTTCTATTACTTTGAAATTTGTGTGATCTGCATTTTTGAACTTCAGATTTTGATATTTAAAATAGGGTTCTTTTGATGTACTCCAAGATGAATTTATCTATCCGCACCGGAGCAAACAAGACACGAAAGAGAGGGAGGGTGGAGTGGGGACGATGGTTGTTACAGTTTTTTTTTTTTTTTTTTTTTCTGTGTAGTTTGAATAATTTGTGTCTTGAATTATTTATTTATGAAAGAGTATTTATTATTTTGTGATTATTTTTTATAAATATATAATTTAGAAAAAAAAAAAAAAAACCCCTCTCTGTTTCGTGAATTCCGTCAGGATAGCAATGCCCCTCCAACTCCAAGATTATTCTTTTTGCCAAATGTTCTTTTGACATTTAAAACAGATTTCTTCTCATGTGCTCTGATTATTCTTTTGGCCGATGAATTGCATCCACGTATTACCAATCTACCAATCAGCACCGCTTGGCCACGTAATAGCAGTCACCAATAAGTGCGGTTATAAAAGAATTGTTCCTTTTCCATTTGCGAAAGATAAATCTTTACCAGAGAACAGGAGGAAGAAAACCGCCCACGCAATATACGAAAAAAGTGAGGCAAATAGTGTGGGAGACGGAAATCAGAGAGCCAGAGAGAGAAAGGGAGGCAGAAAGTGAAGAGCACTTCGATGGCGGAGCAATTCCAGGGTGATCTATGGAACTGGGAACTCATCAATCACGAGATTTTGAGTGGCGATGATGATGATGATTTCGATGGGATTTACGCGGAGGTACTGTCTCTCTACTCTTTCCCGTCTTCTTCTACTTCTGATGATGATGATGGAACCCTAAGAAATGGTCGATCCAGACTCGATCTGCATGATTTCCTCAAATCTCCCACAGATTGTGTAGACCAGAATGAATCCGATATCAATCTGAGTGGGTCGTTGCTTGTTGAGCAAAACTCTGATGTCAATATTGAGGAAGCGTTACACGGGTCTCTTGGCGTTGTGGATCATGATGATGATGGTGGGAATGTGCATCATCATGTTGTGAATTTTTTTGGGCCTGTCGATCTGGGGAAAAATCCTGTTCTTGAACGTGAAACTCTTCATCAATTCATTGACGAAGCGATTGATGCGATGCAAAATGGTGAAAATTTCCAGAATGGATTTCATGGGTCCTGTGATTATTATGGCGATGATCACGATCATCATGAAGCGTGTTACAATGATGATGATGATGATGATGATGATGAGCAAGAAATAATGGATCTGGATGATGAGTTAGTGCCATGGGGAGTGGCAGATCGGCTTGGGCGACAGCGAATGAGGAAGTTGGGTAAGAGATGCTTTGCAAGGATGACCAAATCAAAGCAGATGGCTCACATCTACACCATGCGGGGATGTGTTCGTGGTAAGCATGGTCTTGGTTTGAAGGCTTGCTAATCCTGGTTAGCTTTATTATGTTTGCAGCAGAATGAAAAATGAATACATCTACTGTTTCCTTCTCTTTAAGATGTCGACTGATCATGTAATGTAGTAATATAATAATCTATGTCAATGGTCTCTTACTGATAATTACAATGTGCATAAAATCCTACAACTGATTAATACTGTTAGATCTTGTTGATATTTTCTTAATTAAGGTACGTGTTTATTGTGAATCTTTCTTGTCCTTTGTCCCAAATACTAATCGCATTATCTTGGTTCATTGTGATTTGAATTAGATAACGGAGTTGTGTCATTCTGTGTCTCAGCTTAGCATATATATATATATATCTGCAAATGAGGGAGAAGGGTAAGAAAACAGCCTTGCTCATGGGTATGTATGTATGTATGTATGTAGTTAAAGAGACCATATTTTGAGGGACTTGCCCCTGATTGATTTAGTAGTTTTGGAGAGGATAAATGAGCACTCATTATGACACCCTTATGACTCTTTCAAAGCCGCTGTTGGATTTGGGATTACATCGCTTATGAACACCTTTTATAATCGGTTGGGGAAGATAAATCAAAGATTGAGATTATATTTTGTATTATTATTTATTTTACTATTCACCCGTCCTATTAAGCCTACCGCACCCTCTCCTAATTAAATATTAACCTTTGATTAGGTTTCATTCAACGGTCAATAACGGATGAGTGTCATATAGGGTGTGTTTGATTTGGGGATATGAAAATGATGGATAATTAGTGATGAAGGATAAGAAAAGAGATAAGGAATGATGAGATAGTAGGTTAGATAAAATGTGTTGATTTTATAAATTTTTTTGTTTTGTAGATAAAATTCGTCGGAAAAAGTTTGTCGGAGGAAAAAATCCATCGGAAAAAATTCGTCGGGAAATATTCGCAGGAAAAAGTTTGTCGGAAAATTTTCTACAGAAAAAATTCGTTAGAAAAATTTGTCGAAAAAAATCTCTTATTTTTACAAGAAATGGGTTAGGTGGGAAATGATTTCTCATGTGAACAGTGATATCAAACAGGTATCACTGTTTCGAAAAAGCATTGTGCATGTAAGATAGCTAATCTTTATCCCACATGCACAACGAAATCAATTACAGCCATAGGGTGTTAACATAATCTCCCCTAATAGTTTAATCATAGGGGTAAAGGAGATTGACAGATTGGAACAGCCAGCAGGTGAAATGTTGTAGCTCGGGTTAATATAAATTGCTGTTTGCCATCAACGAGTCAATGACAGAATTGCTGTGGAAATTATGCCCGAAAGCAAGTTCAAAGGCTGAAGGATTTTGTTGTTCCACTGAACAAAATCCATTTTTGAATTCGGTTTTCTGTCTTGGATATAGAATAGAATTGTCTGACCAGAACATCAGAATTGCAAATGCTTGCTGATTTGCAAGCTATGGCTTGGCTTCACCGCGGCCTCATATGTATATTTGCTAATCCAGATTCAAATCTAACAAGAAAAATTCAACAGAAAACTGCAATCAAAGTTGGATATGATACTTAACTGCATAATATAAGATTACAACTATTGCCGTGCATAAAATCAAAACTAGCAGCAGCCTAGACT
>JAOWBR010000001.1:117035-128089 GCA_028571145.1 Dionaea muscipula
ATACGCGAATTTTAGTAACAAAGCTCACGGGTACACAAACAATAAACTAAACAAAAAAAAAAAAAAAACAAAACAAAAAAAACAAAAAAAACAAAAAGAACATTTGAATTCGAACTTCAAAAAGATCTTGTAACGCACCGCAGTTTTGTTGAGAACAAACCAGCTGGTTTGTGCGTGGTCGTCACCCTCATCAGGCATCAGCTGGTCGAAGTCGAGCAAGTGAGGAACAAATCTGGCCGAGTCTCCTCCTCCTCCTCCGTGAGATCGAATGGAAACCATTCGAAAGCAAGCAACGAAGCTTCGAGAACAAGTCGCCAAGCAACAACAGGTTCCTCCTCTCCCTCCCTCTCTCCCTCTTTCTCCGTCGATTGCACCAAACCCTAATCTTCATCACTTCGACGCTTGAATAGATCTTTTAATTTCAATCGAGGATGATCCAGTTTTCTGCTGTATATAGCCTGTTCCCTCTGATTTTCTGCGTTGTGGTTAGAAATTTGGATCTACTATAATGATCTTCTATTGGTCTCTGACGATAAATGATGATGATGATGCGATGAACTTGACTGCGAGGGACTTGAATTGGTTTGTTTAAGGTTGATCTGCCTCGTTCTGATGATTTGATTTGGTTTCTTGCGTTATCAGTCCGGTTGATTGATTTTCAGAAAGAGAAAAAATTAAAAGGAAATGTGGTGGACTGTAGAAAAGGATTGGATCTTTGTATTCCGCTTGCAGAAATGAACGATGCCTGCCTTCACTTTGCCCAATCCAGACACATAGGATATTGTTAAGCACTTCCCTTAATGCGCGTGTGCTTTATTGGGTTCGAAGGAGTTTGAAAGGAAAAAAAAAGAACAGACGAGAGAGTGAAAGAAAGAGTCGTTTTCAAGTTGGGTCTTGTAATGTGATCTTTCAGCTTGGCTGCAAAGTTCTTGTTTTCCTTGGGACACGACCATGAGATGGTACATTTTCCTTCTCTGTAGGTATTAACATTTTCTGTGGACATCCCATGTCTTGTACACCATAATTACATCTGAGGGAAACAAAGCAGGTCATGTGATCTCATCTTGAAGGGTTCCTATTGATCCACAGCTGACCTTGGTGTACGGATAACTCTAGTGTTACATATACCTCACATCCCTTCTTGGTCCATATGCTAGTCTTGGGACATGATTGGAACTTTACGAGGGTGTCAATAATTATACTTCTCTAAGATGATGAAATTCAGGTTATCCTCCTTTTCAGTAAATTTTTTGTCCAGAGTGTCTGCTGGACATATCAGTTCGTGATTAAATGTATCTCAAGAACTTCCATAGCATTATATTGAGTTCCTTGTGTATGGTGATACTTATTTTAGTGTTTTTATTATTGTAGGCTGTCCTCAAACAATTTGGGGGTGGAGGTTATAGCTCCGATAATGTATTTGCTGATGAGGCTGAGCTTCAGCAGCATCAGAAACTTGAGAAGCTTTACCTATCAACAAGGGCTGCTAAGGTAACGTGCTTCACTGTGGATTATCTCTAAGTTTAGCTGCTGCTGTTGGTTTCCTCGTATGGATATAATCTTTCAATCTTCAGCATTTTCAAAGAGATATTGTCCGTGGTGTAGAAGGATATATTGTCACGGGGTCTAAACAAGTTGAGATCGGTAAAGTTTCACATGCCATCTTGTGAAAGTTGTAATATTTTTGAGATGGAAGGCTTATGTTGGTAATCCGCTGGCCCAATAATCTTGGCCTTCAGGAACAAAATTGTCAGAAGACAGCAGGAAATATGGCACTGAAAATACATGTACCAGTGGTAGTACATTATCTAAAGCTTCACTAAGCTTCTCGAGGGCCCGTGCCCAGATGGAGAAGGAACGTGGAAACTTATTGAAGGCTCTGGGAACACAGGTGCGATCTTATTTCCTGTCTTTTATGGCCAGATTTGTGGAACCTGGAATGATTTTCTGTTCTGTCGTCGCATTCTATGAAGTTATTTAGCATGGATTATGAGGATTTTAGGTTTAATCGAAAGAGCCATGTTTCTAAATTTAAGCTGATTTCTCCTGGTGACTTTTCTAGTTTCTGATTTTTGGGAAGGTAATGGGGGAGGAGTGGTTGATGTGGGTTCAAACCTGGGCCGTTTTCTTTGGTATGGCATGCTGTTTGGCCACTATCAACTTATAGCTCCATCATATATGTAGATAGCACTAGCAGATCCATATCCATTATTTTCTCAAATCGACAAGACTCCAGTTCACTCATTTTGCTACACCTCCTGATTTGATAGGTTGCAGAACCCTTAAGAGCAATGGTTATGGGTGCACCCTTGGAGGATGCTCGACATCTTGCCCAGCGCTATGATAAAATGCGACAAGAAGCTGAAGCTCAGGTATTCATAAAATGCATTTTGGATTCTTCATATGGTTGTGCATGTTAGATGTGTGAATCTTGTTCAGTGCCTTTTTGATTGTATCTAAATATGGATTTCCTGTGCACTGAACTCTGACATCATGAATTTGTCGAGGATTTTATTTTTCACCCATTTTTAGTTATCTGCGGCATATGTTTTGTTTCTTAAAGCTTGGTGTATGTTGTTGGGGAGAGTTTGGGAATTAAAGAATTGAATGTTGTTCAAACTATTGACCTCTGCATTGAATCATGTCACTCCATTTATTTCCCGTCGAACCTAGACAGGCTATTGAAGTTTCAAGGCGCCAAGCAAAAGTCAGGGAGACACCCGGACATCCAGACCATGTTATGAAGCTGGAAGCTGCAGAAGCCAAGCTACAAGACCTGAAGATGAACATGACCATATTGGGAAAGGAAGCATGTTCAGCGATGGTTGCTGTTGAAGCTCAACAGCAGAGATTGACTCTTCAACGTCTAATTGCCATGGTAATATGAATCTATTGTCAACGTTTATCTAGTGGAGCTAGAGGAGGAGGTGCAAAAGCTCCATCGAACAATCCAGTTTTTCTTATTACTTTTTGACCTAAACTCTTTTTGTCAACATGAAGGTGGAAGGAGAACGTGCATATCATCAACGAGCCCTCCAGATTCTTGAACAGCTGGAAGGCGAGGTAATCCTGTATTTCTGTCTGACATCTTTTCTCATTGTTCGGAGAAAACTTTTACTTTTTCATGGCCTCTGCTGTTTCCAAGAAGTGGTGACAGCGTGTTTTACAATGATCACCAAGCAGATGATTTCAGAGCGGCAACGAATAGAAGCTGCTCCTACCCCAATTTTTGATAATAATATGCCTCCGCCTCCACCATATGAAGAAGTAAATGGTGTTTTTGCTTCTGAAACACAAAATGGATCAACAGACAGCATGGGCTACTTCTTGGGTGAAGTAAGTGAGAAAGGCCAGTTTTCTGTTTCCCGAAAGAAACTCAGTTTGCTTGAATATTTCTCTTCTGTAGAAGGAATCTCTATTTGGGTTAGTTAGAAGTAGGCTCTCATTTCTGTATTATCTAAATTTATAGGCCGTTTGGTGTTTTAACTTTCTGTTACTTGGATGCATGATGGCTAGACTTGCCCTGTGTTTTTCCTGTATTTTATTTCTATTTTTCTTTTTGTTGGGTGCCATCCATGGATTAGATTGTCCATACCTTTCCCTCCACTGGTTAAAAATATTCATCAACTTGATGAAGCCCAGCAGTTGAAAATACGGTTTGGTCCAGCCTGGACTGTCCAGGCACCATGTATCTTTTTCTTAATCTTACCGTTGTTGATACTGGAATTCTGTCATCTGAAATATCTATCCTGTCTAGCTAAATCAAGCATAGAGAAGACTAAATCACTATTTAATAGATTCAATGTTTAAGCAGATAATCAGAAATGTAAAATGTATGAAAAACTTCCACGGAACTTATATATCAGTACATCACTTTTTCACGGCTATCTATAATTCAAAATAAGAAATCGTTAAGATCGTAGTCTTAATTTGCCTAATTTAGGTGGAAAGAATAAATTATTTTGGATATGGTTTTTCCTTTTCCCTCTAGAGACTAGAAAGTCTGTGTTATCATGATAAGCAGGATTTTGCTACTACACTGCAAACACGTGACTTTCAGAAAGCTATTTAGCTGAAACATGTCTCTGATTCATCACTCTGAATACGTGCTTCCTTGCAAGACTGGATTGCTCACATTTGTGCCGAGACCATTTTTAAATTTCTTTGCACTTTCCATTCATAAGTGGGGGAGGGTTACAGTTCTCATTTTTCTTTTACCAGAATTTTGTGCATCTTCTTGTAGGTTATGTGCCCATATCGAGCTGAGTCTGATGTGGAGCTGAGTTTGTCAATTGGTGATTATGTTGTCGTCCGGAAGGTTAACAGTTCCTCCTAAACTTTAGTGTCCTTTCATTGCAGACCTGTTTTTGTTTTTCATTGGAACTCCTTAGAACACATTCAGGTTGAGTGGAGAGAGTAGCGTTCTCTTCTTTTCTGGTAGTGTGTAGGACAGAGCAATCTTTGGTTACCATTTATGGTTACTGCGCCAGCCACCCTTATCTAGTTCATTTAGCATTTACATATACCTATAATTTGTGAAAGTTCCTTATCAAAATTGTGTGCATGGTTTAATTTTCTTATACGCAATTTTCCATTATCTCATCTCAATGACCATCATGCAACATGGCCAACTTGAAGCTTAATTGGCACCTTGATCTCTCTTTCCTACAAATTATACAGCTTGTACATTTGACAGGTGTCCGGAAATGGCTGGGCCGAAGGTGAAAGCAAAGGAAAAGCTGGCTGGTTCCCATATGAATACATCGAGAGACGGGAGCGTGTACTTGCAAGCAAAGTCGCTGAAGTGTTTTGATGTCTATATGTGGATCGATCGACGGCAGAGGACTTCCCCAGAGTGTGTAATTTTCCAAAGTATACCCAGTAACCCAGAGTTGGAGCTTGCTTGCTTGTGTCCCCTAAAAGTTAGCCCTAGGGATTGTGAAGTATTATTGCCTTTGTTTCTTGTCCTCCATTTTGTCCTCCTCATTGCCTCTCACCATCCTTTATATTGGTGCTTTATGTGTAAAGTGCTGTAGGCTTCAACTTTGTACCGAGGTTAACCTTTTTGAAGCCACATTTTATGTATTTCCCAGTAATGATTTTTAGACCGCCACCAAGATTCCGCGGCTGTGGCTGTGTGCTTATCCTGAATATCTTCATTCTTTACCACGTTTCCCCTTCTATGATTTCAGATTTCATGCTTTATTTGTAACAACCGCATAATGTTGTATTAAGTCAATTGCTTTGAAACTTTCTATACGTTAGAATTTTTTTGGTTTTTGGTATCTTCAGTACATTCTTGGTAAGTGCAGAATGACACCAAAATATATCAGATATCATTATGAGTCACAATGCTGAAAAGGTTTCTCGATCACACATCAAATAAATGGTGAGGGAGTTTCCTGTTTTTTATTGGTTGCTTTCATTGTGGTCATGTCTTGTGATATACGGGTATTCTCCACTTCCATGTTCTAACCACGCTAGCATTTCATATTATCTTTCAGATTAGGGAGGGAGCTAGAAAATGTGTCAAACATCAGTCACAGTTACATATGTTTATTATTTTCCCTAATACTTTGTGTCATGTGCTCTATATGGATTGTGAATTGCAAGGAGGTCCTCATAATATATCTCCTGATCCTGCACCCAGAACTCCTATTCCTGCCCCCTCCCTTGAAAGTCCCTGTTCTTTCTGCTTTAGTACTACATGTCATGGTTTCTCTTCAAAAGATACTGTCCTCAACTTAACATCTTTGTACCATGAAATGTCTTGCTCGGATGCTTGGTTATAGGATTTTGAAATACCTTATGCCATTCAGGACTCTGGAAGGTGAAAGTACCTCCCTTTTTAGTCCTTGCCCTATTTCATAGGCCTGAGTATCTGGTTCATAATGTTAGTTTATGCTGCTTTCTAAGACGCTCCTACTTCTTTTTAAGGTTTTGGCCCTTGTTGTTCCATGGAAACCCAATCTTATCGTTAGAACCTGGGTCTTTATTGGATATTCTGCTTGATGTATAACATTTTGTTCTTCTGTGCTACTATTGGCTTCTATTTTCAGTCTGATGCTACCAATCTTCGCCGGTCCACCCGAAAGAGGAGAGCTGCTATTAATCTTGAAGATTATACTGACAGCTCTGGAACAGATGTTAATTTAATGGTAAGTCGTGTGAGTAATTTAAGCATTCGATCTATCAAATAGTCATTAGCTCACAGTATGGAACGATTTATTATTTGATACTAAAATTTCAGGGTTCTTTCTTTTCTAGAAACCTATCAAGTATCAAACGCGGAGTCGAATTGATTCTACTCTGAGTCGAAATGACACACCATTGTCAAAACATAAGAGACCTTCTGCGACAAACTCAATGCCTCGACGAGAAGGGCTCCGACCGCGACTTTCAAAGAAAGATCTAAGGGAAAGGCTACATCATCTAGGGATTGAGGATGAAGAAGGCAGCTCAGAGGAAAAGGATGACAATAATGAAACTGAGAATGGGAATGATATTGAGGATAACGATGATGATGAAGTTGATGGCGATGACGAAGGTGATGGTGAGGGTGAAGATGATGCCGAGGATGAAAGAGAAGAAGATGGTGATGATGAAGACGGGGAGGACGAGCAGGAAGGTCGGAGAAGATATGATCTTCGCAATCGTACGGATGTGCGCCGGCTTTCTCTCGAGGAAGATAAGCAAAGACAGAGATCTCCTCGGAGAGTTCTACGCCAAGGGATGGGTACCAAGGTAAATAGGGATGTCAGAAAGGGTGGCTCTAGAGTTCATAAACGTCATCATCGCTTTACTAGAACTGATGATTCTGATGACTCACTTCTTGTGGATGAGCTGGACCAGGGTCCAGTTATTCCTTGGAGTCGGGGTGGCAGATCTGGACCACCTTGGCTGCTGGGGGGTTTAGACATGCATGGGGCAACAACTTGGGGACTGAATGTTGCTGCTTCTGGTTGGGGACATCAGGCTGATGCCAATTCTTCTCTTACAACTGGAATTCAGACTGCTGGACCAAGCTCCAAAGGTGGTGCTGATATTCAACCTGTTCAGGTTGATGAAAGTGTTAGTTTCAGTGACATAGGTGGGCTTTCGGAGTATATTGATGCTTTAAAAGAGATGGTTTTCTTCCCACTGCTCTATCCAGAATTCTTTGCCAGTTACAACATTACCCCTCCAAGAGGGGTCTTGTTATGCGGTCCACCTGGTACAGGTAAAACTCTTATTGCACGTGCTTTAGCTTCCGCTGCTTCCAAGGCTGGACAAAAAGTTAGTTTTTACATGCGTAAGGGAGCTGATGTTCTGAGCAAATGGGTGGGGGAGGCTGAAAGACAGTTGAAACTTCTTTTTGAAGAAGCTCAAAGAAATCAACCTTCAATCATTTTTTTTGATGAGATTGATGGACTAGCCCCGGTAAGGTCAAGCAAACAAGAACAAATTCACAATTCTATAGTTTCTACTTTGCTAGCTTTGATGGATGGCCTTGATTCTCGGGGGCAAGTTGTTTTAATAGGGGCCACCAATAGAATTGATGCCATTGATGGAGCCCTGCGCCGACCTGGTCGATTTGATCGTGAATTTAACTTTCCTTTGCCTGGTTGTGATGCACGGGCTGAGATATTAGACATTCACACTCGGAGATGGAAGCACCCTCCATCTAAGGAACTAAGGATGGAGCTAGCAGCTAGCTGTGTAGGATATTGTGGTGCTGATTTAAAAGCTCTTTGCACTGAAGCTGCTATACGGGCTTTCCGTGAAAAGTATCCTCAGGTTTATACATGTGATGACAAATTCCTGATAGATGTGGACTCGGTTATTGTTGAAAAGTATCATTTTGTGGATGCCATGTTGACTATTACCCCTGCATCTCAGAGAGGTTCAGTTGTAATCTCCAGGCCGTTGTCATCAGTTGTTGCTCCATGCCTCCAAAACCACCTCCAGAAAGCCATGGCATGTATAGAAGATGTTTTCCCTCTTCTCTCCATTCCTTCTGAGTTGACGAAGCTGTCTATGCTTTCCTCTGGTTCTACAATTCCTCTTGTCTACAGGCCTCGATTTTTGTTGCATGGCACTGAAGGAGTTGGGCTGGTGATTCCTTTTTTATCCCTATGATAAATGTCTTTTTTTAAAGGATAGGAGCAATTAGCTGAATCTACTCTCTTTAGTTTTACAGGATCATCTAGGGCCTGCTATCTTGCATGAACTGGAAAAATTTCCTGTACACTCTATTGGCCTTCCTTCTCTTCTTTCAGATTCTAGTGCTAAAACTCCTGAAGAGGCATTGGTACATATATTTGGTGAAGCAAGGAGAACAACTCCATCTGTACTTTACCTACCTCAGTTCCATCTTTGGTGGGATAATGTAAGCCACCAGTTTTACTCTTCATATCTCAGTTGAATCTTCTTACATTATCAGAATATCATTTGGGTAAAGTGTTCATTATATATGAGGTCCTTTCAGTTATAATTACTCTCCTTTAATACACTGAACATTTCAGGCAGATGATCAGCTTAAGGCTGTTCTTGTTACTCTGCTGGAAGAATTGCCATCTGACATCCCAATATTATTGCTTGGAACATCCTTGGTTCCCGTTGCAGATTTAGATAAGCTTCACTGTGTATTTCCTCCTCGCAATGTGTACGTCTTCCTTCTTTAAGATGCATCAATGTCTTCTACTTGCTGCAATGTTGGTATTAACCCACACGTTTCATGGGTTGCTTAAATGCAAAAGATCAGCTAGGTTATGTGATGAAAAAGTTAGTTTTTTACCCTGCAGAGAAGCCCATGCTTATCATTTCTCATGAAGGGTTTGTTCATTCTTTTACTGTATTGTTGAATAAAGAAAATCTTGGGCACTAATTTCCTTCATCTGGTTGAAAGATTTGGAAGTTGGGCCCAACATGGCATGGCTGTGGTTTCCTTATTTGGAGCCACAAATGTACATTATTGACCAAGAAGGCAGTTGGGCCCAATTGTAAAGTTCATTTTTTGTTTTTTTTTTTTTTCATTTGGGATTTTGGCTTGCAAACTGAGATATACAATGAGCTCTATTCTTGATCTCCTTGTTGAATTTACAGATACATGCTGGATAAACCAACGATTGAAGATCGGTCCTTGTATTTTCAACGTCTGATTGAAGCTGCCTTTTCAATCTCTCTGGAGGATAGGACAAAAAAATCTGAGCAGTCAGTGCCACTTCCTGAACTCCCCAAAGCACCTAAATTGGCAAATGGCCCTAAGGTCTCCGAGTTGAAAGCACAGATAGAAGCAGAGCAGCATGCACTTCGTCGGTTGCGCATGTGCTTTAGAGATGTCTGCAACCGGTAAGGATTTCCATTGTTCTTCTCCATTCTGTCCTAAAGTGGCAAACGCTCCTAACTGGTTCCTTTACAACAGTTTCACCTGTCATGTGGGTTACTGAGCTTCCTTGCTCTGAGTTCTATTTGTTAATTCACATCCATCATAAACTGAACTCTGTACATAATTCATGTGCAGGATCTTGTATGACAAACGTTTCACTGTGTTTCATTATCCTGTCATGGATGAGGATGCCCCCAATTATCGCACAATAATACAAAATCCTATGGACATGGCCACTCTGCTGCAGCATGTGGACTCGGGCCAGTATGTGACATGTTCGGCCTTTCTGCAGGATGTTGATCTAATCTTAAACAATGCAAAGGTGTGTAGATTATGTGTTTAGTTGAGTATCAACATTCCAAAAAGATGGTAGTGGTAAATCTTGATGATTTGTGGCCATGCAATGAGGGATGAAACTGATATGAGTGTGGATGTTGCTTCAGTTGAGAACAATGGAAGTGGCAGATTTAGGGGTGGCTTGGTCATGTGAAGACAAGACCTAAAGATTTAGGGTGACTATAAGAGGGGTAGGGGAAGATCAAATTGAAGTTTGGGGAATACGTCGAAGCTATTCTTGTTTTTTGAGATTTAAGCAAGGAAATAGAGTTGAATGGTATCCAAAGAGTAATATGAAATTATGAATCAATGTAGCTGATCCACCTACTGAATTTAAGAATTAGTTGGGTTATGTTTAGCTTCCACATTCTCAAAAGGAGAGGATACTTTTGGATGGTTCCAATAATTAATATGTATTTAGAGAAGAAGTACGCCGGCGATTAGATTAGAATGACATTTTCAGTGTTACCTCTCTAGAAGATGATCATATTCTAATTTCTAGTGATGAAGGAGGCTTGTATCATCAAGTCAAACTCCAATGTCCACTCCCTCTAAATTGTGAACTCTCTTCCTGCAAGATTTTGGTATAGTCGTTTTATCTCAACTTATCTTGTGTGGCATAACTTATATTGGGATGATCCTAGGAAGGCTAAGATAAAATCTATATCACTTTAAGACCGCATTATATTTTGTTCCCTTTTCTCAACTTCATCAAGCTAGTCTTCACATATCCATTCGTCCGGCCTCCCCCCTTAGTGAATTCTACGTTAAGAATCTATAGATCAATCCTTTTCTACGTTAATAATTACAAAGGTTCTTGAAGCGATTCATCACTACTATTCCACTAATTGGCGTTTTAACATCGAATATTCCCTAGCTATCGATGTTTGGCTCTGATATTTCCATTTCAGTTATATTTGGTTATATGTTTTATGATATTCCTGATTATCAGGTTTACAATGGCAATGATTACAATGGAGCTAGAATTGTCAGTAGAGCCCACGAGCTTCGTGATGCAGTATGTATATCTTTTTTTGTTTCTCATCATCTTTTTTCTTATCCTTCTGCTGTCTTCTGACAGTGCTTTTTTGCTTCATGAAATCTCCTCTAGGTGCATGGAATGCTGTCTCAGATGGACCCTGCACTTGTAGAATTATGTGATAAGATTGCTGCCCAAGGAGGTCCAATTGACTTGCCTGATGTCTTAGGGGGCTCTGGTCTCCCTCCAGCTCCTGTTACTCACTCAGCTGCTATGACGAGGGCAAGTGCCAGGCTCCGTTGTGTCCAGCCAGAGGGTAATCTGGATCAAAACTATGAAGCACAGAAAAGGTCCAAGAGGATTCTTGAAACT
>JAOWBR010000001.1:136889-141889 GCA_028571145.1 Dionaea muscipula
AAGAAAGTAGGCCTGCCTTGTTTGTTGTGATAGGGGGCACGTCGAAGGCAGAAAGCGAATTCAACATTGGGGGTTTGTGACCTTTTCAGACCTTTAGATCTGTTGCTTTCTTTTTTAAAGGTCTTTTAACGGGCTAATATAGAGCAACTGACGGGCTTAGAGAACGAAACTGCTAGTGAAGTTAGGTTCAGTTAGTGGAACAGTAGGCACTTCCTTGTTTGGGTAAAGTCTATTAAAGTGCAATCAATACCCTAAACAGCTGTTATGGAAGGCAAAAAACACTTTCTCTATAGTGCATTCAATACCTTAAAAAGAGAGAAATAGGAGCTACAAACCACTCATTAGGTAGGTGATCAGCAACACTCGCTGCAATTACAGGAACTACATCCGCTACATGAACAACAGATATTAAATGGCACCGTTAGCCAAGTCCTTATCCGATTCGACTGGCAATCTGAATCGCTACCTTCGAAAGTCAATTACAAATACCCTAAGGCGCAATCGTCTATGATCTTTCGAGACGCCACGCCAGGAAGATGCACAAATCGACATAAACTACGTGATCCATAACATTCATACGATGATCGACTATGATCGAAGAGGACAGTCAATTCACACATCGATAGGAGCAAGTTAGATGCAGTTGAAATGGTGCTGGTGGTCACCTTCCAGGCTATATCAAGATGCGGAGTAAAAGGGGGAAAATGCGCTTGGGATTGCATACCTCTCACTGTCTTTCGAAAGGGATCCTATCTGGCATTTGGGCCTTAACTTAATTCAAATTAAAGAAGGATGGCGTTTTACTCTTACTCATATTCATACCGGGAATTTCTTCCTACTTGTCTGTTTCCTTATACTCGGATCTTTCCGGCTTTCGGGTGAACAGGTAAGAAGGGTCAGTCTCGATACCTCTGTCCTTTGAGCCCCCACAAACCAGCCTTTTTCTTACCATTTTCGCCTATAGATATGGATTGGAGGTAGGCGAGGTTCCCTCTTGACCTAATATTAAGATGCTTTTCCATGACTTTCCTATCTTTTACTCCGGCTTTTAGCCTTTGGAACCAGTGGAACTCTAAAGTCACTCGCCCTTAAGATTAAGAAAGGGACTTCCATAAAAGGGAGGCTCTTTCACAAGCCATCAGACACGAATACAGCGAAGACTTCTACCACTTCGACAGAACTTAGAATGCCTTACGACGGATTACGTACTACGGATTGGACTGCTTAGGCGACTAAGTAGCCTTTGCAGGAGTCAAAAGAATTCATTTTTAAAGAAATGTTTGACATAAGTAAGTACGATTTTCTTGTGAGGTTTTCTCTTACTTTATTCTCCCTATATCGAGTTATCGAAGTAGGGAAGAAGATAAGTAAGTCTACCTTTAAGACTAAAGTCGCCCGTGGAAGACCTGGATGCTGTGGTGGGGGTAATCAATCGGGTAAAACCTTTTGTGATCCCACTACTCACCAGGTATGCTCCCTCTTTCCGCTCCATCCCCCTTTATCAGGGGATGAAGTGGGTACCCAGAAGTCCTTGCCAACCTACTTGAACAATGTTCGACTATTTAAGCTATTCAATAAGGATGAGTATTTTCGAAGGAAGATTAAGTCTCCCTTCGTAGCTCAGACCTTTGAACTAGCGGCCTTTAGGCACTTAGTCGAGTTTGTGAATAGTAGGGGGGAAGAGTTCCATGCCGGTACATTCTTTTTTAATGTTACCCGGTTTCCGCTAGAGCCCATGAACAAGTTCTTTACCGGTCTCGGTCTCGATTTCTTTGAGACCAGGATCGTTGAAACTGAAAAGTCTTCCCAGCATATGACATTAGTTCCTAAGCCCGATTCAACCCAAACTTCAACGCACTCTTTATTAAAGAGCTTTTCGATCAATAGCTTCTGAAAGGTCAAAGGAAATCTATCCGTTGCTGATTGTTGGTCGAAAGATGAGCAGTGCCTCAGTACCTTGGAAGTTTGCAATCGGTGTATGGGATCATATTGGTTGAAGGTTCCATCCATGGGAATATGAGATAGGACTCTCATACTCCAATCATGGACTGGTTTCAACAAACTCTGATTCACATAATGTACGATTGCAAAGATCCTCCTCTTACCTGACCCTTCACATGAGCAACTTAATCGGCCTGTCACTGGATAGATCCTATCCAGAGCATACCTAACCCGTGCTGGCCAGAGGCAACCTTGACTGAACTGTTCACCCATTGCATGAGTGAACGTCATCAAGGATTGGAAGGACGGAAGCTCATGACCCACACAGCAGCGATTTCAGACATCATTCACGGATCAGATAGCCTGACGCTTTATTCAAGTAATAAGAGAGTTCGCAGCTGCAGAAGTCGTTCCAGTCATCGTAACACCTAATTCGGATTTTCCCGGCCCCCCGAGGCTGGTATTCAGCCTGGATTTTTATCCAATTTGTTTGAATTTGTCGAAAAGGTCAAGGCAACAAGGTTGTAGCCGCCCTTTTGCTGTTTATTTGTCTTAACGCTGTCTTTATAGAAGGAAGCTCTCGTGGTGCCTGTGTCATTTTTCATAGTTGAGATCTCTTCCCGCAGTTCGCCCTTTCTCTCTATTAATTAAAAGGGTATAAATGTGTCTAAGTCCGCTCCCTAAAGGATCTCCCTTCGAAAGTAGGATTCTCTGTCCTGAGGAACCAAGCCCGATGCCAGAGGAAGAAAAGCAGGTGGTGCACCGATTCGAATCCTTGATTTCCACTCTTGGGTTACTTTTCCCATGGGAGTATGGAAGGACTTTGCCCTTTTTCGGGGCGTTCTCTTGAAAGAAGTAGGTTTTTGATCTAAGCCTTAAAGAAAGTATGAGCCTGACCCGCACACATTCGAACTGATGGAAGTCGAGGACGAGGAAATGATCGAAGAGGACACCCCACAGGAGATCCTCAAGTTAAAAGAACGCCACTAGGACAAACCTAAACCTGTTGGTGAGGAAACCGAGCCTATAAACCTAGGGACTGACGAAGAACCTAGATCGGTTAGGATACAACCCCATTTATCGTCGTAGGCACGCGAGTGGGACCTCTTTCTCCTCAGGTCGAGGGGCTGATAGCTTCTCTTCTGACTTTCCTTTGAAACCGGAAAGAACATCTGTCTGATCCTGCTTGTTAAAAGAAAGTCCTAGCTGGAACTCTTCCTTGCCTTTAGCCCTACTTTCCCGTGCTCCCGTCAAGCCTTACTTAGCGGGTTCAGTCTTTTCCCATATGGTACCAATGAACCTTGTCATTCTTCATCTTCTTTTCTTATTCATTGTGGCAATACAACGTCCTGTCGTCGTCTAGCCATAGCGGTCTACCTTTGTCTGATATTCTTCAATTACTCTTACCATCTTTGTGTATCGGGTGTGGCATTTTATTGGTTTCCCACCTCAAGTACAATAAATTGCCTTTCGGATCTTGCTTTCACCCTCTAACATTGAAGACTCTAATGAGTAGTCTACTTTGCTTGAAGCGCCGGTTTTAGCCGTCTATGTATGTGGACGGAATCGCTTTCCAATTAACGAGGAGGTACTCTGTCATTAGCTAGCCTTCGGAGTACCTTTGTTTTGTCTAGCCCAGCTTTCTAGGCTAAGATAATTGACTCTGGGATGACGGAAAGAGATCGAAGCTCCCTCTTCTGACGATGGTTGGACTTGACTAACGTCAAAGTCACTTTTAAGGCTAAATAATCAATTGGAATACCTTCGCTTGATGAAGCCTCTCGGAAAAGAGGACAAAAAATATATTTGACTATCAAGATAGGGTCCTGCGGGAGCAAGAGTGTGAACACACATAAGAAAATGAAAGAAAGAGATTTGGTATAATTCACACTCATTTTTGTCAACCCAAACAGGAATGCTAGTTGCATAAATAAGGCGAAGCCCCATTCTTCAAACGAAAAAGTTCTAACAATTAATTTAATAAGGACAGAAAGACAAAATCTATTGGGAGAAAGAAAACGGTTAGATACATGATAATAATTATTAAAGCAACATTCGTTTTGTCGAGACATAGACAGACAGAAATTGTACTAAATACAAAAGATGTTAACAATAGATATTTCGATTGGAAACTTTTTGCTAGAATGAGAAACAAAATCGACGAACTCCCGCCTAGGATAAGTAAGAGTCGCAGTTTAGCAGCAAAAAGCTCCTTTGGTACCGGGATTAGAAAAACAAAACTGTAAATGAAGATGAAAAAAAAGAAATTTAATAGAATTGTTTCATCAAAGCGAAAGATGCGTCGAAAGTTGTTAAACATATTGAGATTTAATCTTTTGAGTACCTTGACCATCTTCCGAAGTTCTAAATAATCTACTGATCAAACGCCGTAAGAGCGGGCTGCTCTACATTCAGTCACGCCACAGTGATCCCCGAAGCGATCTTCTTTCTTCTAGTTTCGGGACGAAATGACGCAGCCAATTGCTGGCTCTGAATAACCAGCCCAGCAATAAGCTCAATTCTTCCATAACATAACGGGGCGAGGTTGCGCACGAGCCAAGTGACGTAAGTGCACAAGAGTACTTCGCGCTACAACCATCTCTTTTTTATAGGTTCTATGGACCGATGCCTCCTGCTTCATCTGAGAGAAAAGAATCATAGATATGCCGGTCATTAGAAGGAAGAACCGCCATAAAAAGATTCCTCGTGTATCATCTGTAGCAAAACTATGAACGGAAGCTAGCAATCCGGACCGTATTGAAGAGGTTCCTAAGACACAGCATAGAAAAGTCACAATATTAAGAAAGAAAGTCCAAGAATGAAGAAGGGGTAAAATGACTGAATGAATACGAGCTGTGGCTAATACCCGAGGCATAAAAGAAGCATTTTCTACGGGATCCCGAAACCACCAGCCACCCCGACCTAATTCATGATGAGCCCACCAACTTCCTGGCAAGATGCCTACGGTTAAAAACCACCGACATGTCAAGATCCAAATTCGAATTTGTTCCTGGTCCTGGTCAGAGACGACTGTGTTCGCGCCGGCGGTCCAACAAAGA
>JAOWBR010000001.1:146889-151536 GCA_028571145.1 Dionaea muscipula
GTCAGATTTCCCTTGAACGAGAAGGCGTAGATGGGGAAGTTGCCAAAGGCAATCCGAAGCGTTTGATCCACATAAAATTTATATCAGATGTCCATGAAAGGAGAAATTTTAGGCAATAGCAGATCGTGCACTTGCTGACGAGCCTGATTATATATTTCTTTATATCTTCGTTACTGACTATCTTGCTGTGCTTTACAGCACCTTACTCTATCTCCACAGGTTGATAGGGCTTTGCCCACTTTTATGTCTTATTTGACATGGGCATTGCTTGGACGACTTAAGTAAAGACTGGTTACCTAGCAAGAAAACAGATAGGCTAACGCGCAACAGCTTTCGCGCAGCTCAATGAAAAGAAATCCAGCACTTGTTAAAAGAAAGAAAGAAGGTCAAACTATAGTTATATAGGCGAGAAGCAAGACGATGTCCTAACCACTGGACGAAAGGGATAAGGGATAAACTATTCTAAGATAAGTGATAGGAGTGGATATGGTTAAGGCCAAGGAAAGCTGTCAAGCCGAAACCAGTGCCATCCTCAAATAAGCCAATGGGCGTAGAAAGGACCAAGAGAGTCTTTATTTACGCTATTCAAAGCATCTCGAGAAAAGCAATTAGTGAGCATCCCATCTCATAAGGAAAGCCTTAAGGCCCTAGCTTGTTTTCTGTCTTCGACTAAGGACCAGTCAATTAGGTGACCACTTACCTAAACAGAGTATGTTAGGGGGTGAACGCTTTTTATCTAGGAAATGCCATGTCTTTCTTCAAGATAATAAAAAGGAGCTAGGGTATAACTAGGCTCCTAACCTAAAGTCGCCCCTTACTCTGACTACCGAATTCTCTGTGCTTTTCTCATCCCTTAGCTCTTTGATGAGCTCTTCGAGATACTGGCTTCAGATAGAGGGAAGTGTCAGGTAGGTCTTGGTGTTAGGGATCGAGTTCCCTGCCCGGCTAAAGTCCGGAGTGTAACCTATAAACTCGAATCGGGCTGTTGATTAGGAATCGAAGATGTTGAAATTGATAACCTTTCCGTCGGTTGGCTACATCAGACCAGAAGTCATCTCCTCCCTCAGGAGAGTCTATTTCGCCTGCACAAAACCACTAAGCTTGGTCGGTCGAATAGCAAAACCATTCTCAGGTAGTTGGATGTGATGTTAGGAGGCCTCAACATGCAGCTAAACGTGGACAATCCCACAAGGTAGGAAGGTAGGCAAGGCCCTAGCCGCTTGAGCCTCCCCGAGGGGACCGAGCAAACGTGGATTGACAAACACAAAGGAGGGAGGGGAACACAAACGTGGAAAGACCACAGGAGGGGTTTTAACCTTGCATCGGGCTTGTCAATCGAACGTGCCAGGGGCAGGGGAAGGAACGAGGACCGAACATCCACATCCCCGCTGGCTGACCAACGAACCCGAGCACACCCCGAGAGACTGAGAGCCTGAGAACGACCCTCGTCTTTAACCCGTTAACTTCGGAAAACCTCGATTGAGATGGAATTGACGCCATAAAGAGCACAATGCAATCGGCATACATAATCGGTAACCAAAGCATCAATGAAACCTGGTGGTTGTGCTAGATAAACCTCTTGTTCAAGATTTCCCATTTAAAAACGCATTTTAAACGTCTAGTTGATGAATTGGCCAAGACTTAAAGAGAGCAAGAGACCCATCAGCATTATGTTTAACACGATAGACCCATATAGATTTCATGATATTTACATGATATTGAGGATCGACGTTAGTTGATGAGAAAGTCCATGTTTTATTTTCACGAAGAGCATCAATTTCATCTTGCATGGCTTTACGCCAAAGCGGATGTTGAAGTGCTTCTTGCATAGAATGAGGATCGACCGGCGTTGAGTGAGTTCGGGCTTTGAGGCGGGGTCCTTTGGTAGGCTAGGGGACGAAACGATTCAATTGTATCGAACCTTAAGCCCGTGATCCGAAGCATACTACGAGGTAGATCGTTATTGGACGAAAGAAGTAGGTCATCCGAGTAAGAGAGTGGGATATGGTCGGCTTATTAGCCCCGTAGTGCAGAGGGCTCTACTGCCAAAGAAGCTAGTACCACCTAGCCGTGAAAGGACTGGGACGCTAGTCCATGCCTACTGTCTTGGTTTAAAGACCAGGTCATAGAAGCCCGACTAAAGGATTGCAGGACTAGAGGTTTGTTATAGTGATGGCTTTTAGTAAAGGGCGTACCGAGCATGTTTCAATCTTGTCTGTCTTGTCAGCCCTGCCGGGAACCCCTAGCTCTCTGGTGGCGGTTCCCGTTAGCCCCAAAAAGGGGTGAGGTAACCAGCACATCCGTTGGCGATGAAGCAAGTAAGAAAGGGTCGATGTAATTTCAGAAAGAAAAGTAAACAGTTCGATTCCTTGCAAGCAGTAGCTTTAGGTAAGTAAGAAGACTCGGGATGAGCTCCTTAGCGCTTTCGACTTCTCATCTCAGATGCCCATAATAACCTCTTTCGGAAGAGATGGCCTCGAAAAGGCAATGCCCAATTCTTTCCTATGCAAAAAAGGGGAGCTGTTAGGAATAACGCTAGGGCCTGTGATCCGGTGATCTCTAACATAGTAGTAGAAAGAAGGTCTTAGGAAGAATAGGGTGGACAAACTGTTTTGCGAACCTTGCAACCAGGAGTAGCAGGTCTGGGCTGCAGATGAATTACCGGTCTTGTCTGCGGTTAATCTTTAGTAGTTGGAAGATGGCACAGTGAATCAACAGAATGCCGTAGGACTCCAGGAATTTTGGAAGCTGAAAACATGCTCAAAAGATGCCTAAATTCGCTTTGATCATTCGACGCCGGTTCCTCGCTAAAGAAAAGCAAAGTTCCACTCCAACCAAGGAAAGAGATAGATCACATCTTGGCCAAATGCCAATCCTCCTAGTTTGAAAGAGAAAAAGAGTGGAGTTTCGAGAACGAGAATCATATATTTGATCATTTCTTTCTCTTTGTAAGAAGACACTAAGACGCACCCACTACACACCACACACTCAGACGGCTGACGTGGTCCTTCCCCCCATCGAAGAGCCACGTATCCAGGGTTGACCACATCATCACTGTTTTCTCAAGGTGTGGCCGCGGTCTCAATTGGGTCAGTGTTAAGTATGTCCAAGCTTGACAATAGCAGTGGAGATAAACTCCCTCGGAACGCTACTCCGAGGTGTAAGACAAGACAGACGGATTCCACTTCATAGGTACCGTTCACGTCACCCGGCTCAGAACACGTACCAAGCTTATTAGAAAGGAACAAACAGGAGTGCTCTACTCTACTCCGAAAGAGAAGGAACGGAAAGAGCAGGCGGCATCTCTCGTCGTCTTCACGGAATTTTGCATCTGAATGACCGAAAAAAGAGAGCCGAACTATGTTTGTTTTGGGATCGGAAAGGTCCTAGATCAGGATCAAAGATGACTGCCTAGTAGCGACGAGTTCACCGTAGAAAGAGTTTGGTTATGGTAATTCTCTTTCAGACCCTAAGTAAACAGAACAGGACTAAGCTTCTTTAGGAAGACTATGAAAGCGTTAAATAGCCTTTCAGCAAGCAGAACCTTATAATAGGTAGGATAGGAAGAATTGAATAGGAACATATAAGGACATTGTTCAGAGTGAAACTGAACCAAACGCCCTCTCTCTGTAGGACTCGCTATCTATGCCACAAGGCTAGTTCAAGGCAAGCTGGATCTCCTAGTTCGGGTATGAATTCTCTCTGCGATCGAATTCCCTCTTAGGTATAGACAAGATATGGTACCACAAAGCTAGGGGACTCTACAATTGAGTATGCCTAATTCCTTCTGTGAAAAGCTTCAAAGTTGTCTGGGTTCAGTTGAAAATTTCCCTAAGATGGAAGGTTTGACCTCGAAGAACTGTCGCAAGTTGAAAGTGACATCTTTGTGGGTTCGGCCCTAAAGTGTGGATCATCGGGTTGAGTACAAAGCATGTTTCAGACCTTGGGCAGTGACTGACTTTAAGTATAATTGATAAAGTAGGAATAACCTTGTCTCTCTCCATTGTTGACTCAGCTTGTGCCTGTTCGGGAGAAGTTGGGTGTCCCGGCTCATAAGAACTGAAATCTGCTATTTCTTCGTATGCTTTGGTTTTGGCACCTGCGTAAAAGGCACTTCATTCTCTCACCTTTCTTACTTAAAAAATCGATATGAAACCGGTTTCATAGGCCACTAGGCTAGGTTGATCTTTCATCATCAAATCACGAGTTTCATTCCATTTCTGGATCCCAGTATAAAACTTCGCTATCTTATGCCCGAAAAGTGCTCTTCTTGAGCGATCCATTCTATGAGCGGGGTTATAGTAGAGAAAAAATCTCCATCTTTTTATTTAAGCCGGTCCCATTGATTTAATTAAAGCTTGTTACGATCAGGCTCATTTGGCTGAGATCTTGCCTGGAAAAGTCTTGGGTAGGGTCAGTCTATCGGTTCGTTTGGCGCTTCGAGGCTGTCTTCGACTCATAGAAGAAGGAAGCCCACTATTTTGTCTATTTAAAACAAGAAATGGCGGGACGGGAAAGGAGCAGCTTCTTCTAACTCTTTCAGACAGGTAAGAACATAGCTTCCTCTCTCTCCACAAGGAAGAGTCGTTTGTTTACTGAATGCCATGCTGCTGGTACTGGTATTAGTACTAGAGCTGGTATTCGTAC
>JAOWBR010000001.1:185036-192257 GCA_028571145.1 Dionaea muscipula
GGCTTAGACCCATTCGCATTAGTTCATCCAAAGTTCCTTACCCTTATGCACGAATTATTGAAGAAGCCATCTTCCTATCAAGGTTAAGGAGTCAACTGAGCATCTCAGCGGCAGGATTGAATACCCGGATCGAATCAGAGTTCACGCCGCCCGCCCTGAACAAATAGGAGGCGTGGGCCACAGGTCGCACATAAGCCGCCGGGTCGCACGACAGAAGAACACCCAACATACAGATGCATACTCCTCCATGTGAAATATTCATCTTCATGTTCACTTTTTGGTAGTAGTCGTGACCAACAGCCATCAGCTGTCGGCGAAAGGGTAAGGCGAGAGATTCAAGCCCGATTTCTGGTAGCACACCCCCCACACAAGCACCACCCGACGAAGGGGGGACGGGGAAAGCTACAGGCCCAAAACCTTCGACCCTTCTTTCTAAATGGGGGTGCCCGGGGCACTTTATCTTGTCATTGAGTCCTTGCTCATTCCCGTTAGGTCGAAGTGTTTGACGTTTTCTTCTCCGCACCCGCTCACGCTTCGCTGACCTATCGCGTGGTAAAGAGAAGAAAGTACGAAAGAATAGTAAACGGAGCACACCGCAAAAAGATTCGAAATATGAAAAGTCCCCCTTGGATTCGAGAAGAAGAAAATGAAGAACGGGAACGAAACGAAATAAGGCCTTTGACGCTCTAGTTTCGGATGAGCTTCTCCCAATTATGTCTGGTAATAGAATAGGGCAGCTTGCTCTGACCAAGACTCCACTTTTTGCTCCGTCCATGGAGCGTATGAATTTCCTGGAATGTAGATAGACCAAAAGAAGGAATGAAGGGATAGGAATAGGAATTAGAGTCTCATTGGAAAAAGGGGCACCTGTGGGAACATCTCTACTGACGAACCATTTCAATAGTACGGGTGCTGCCGTGCCACAAGGCACGACCATGGAAGTAATGAAAAAGAAAAAGTTATGTAGTTGGACCATCTGCTCTATCCGTTCGAGTTTTGCTTCTCTACTTCAATGAAAGGCTAAAAGTTCGCAAGGCATACCGATTTGGTACCAATGAAGCCGACCATTAATGACTAGTTCGAACTTGACTTTCAGAACCTGATTTGATCAGACTTAGGCTCTGAGAAAGATGAAAGAAAAGCAAACTTTCATAGTTAAGAGCCCAGCTCCAACTACTTCTTCGTAAGTGAGATGAGGTACTTTTTTCGGAATAGGGGAATATAAAGCACTTTAGGTGGCTCTACCACTTCCATAGGCGGCCGGGGGAGCTGAATAGGCTACTTCAACAAGTCTACGCGTACATTACTACCATGGCTAGATCGTCTTAGTTCTGTTCTGTCCTTGTTTGATAGATTGGTAGATAGATGCCATACTGGCTTTAGTTAGGTACTTACCTCAGGTATTTGATTACAGGAGCAGAGCTGGCTCTATCCATACCATATAGGGAAGAAGCAGATTGCGTCTTGTTGTTGTTGCGTCTTAAGTCTGCTAGGAGAGAAAAACGAGTCAATCCATAGAATAAAGAAGGAAGAGAAGATGGTTTAGGATTAGACTGATTGATAAAGCTAATGAAAAGAGTCTATCAATCGGGAAAGGATAGATCTAAGAGGCGGCTAACCACTATCAGAAAGAGACATTCGCATACTAGCTATCGCCTAGCAGCCAGGAAAGAGAATGAATCAATTTATGTAGATGCTAGCGGTAATAAGGAAAAATATCTATTTCGATCCCCGTAGCCGTAGTTTCGGGAAAGCAAAGGCCCCGGATAGAGCATTAAGGTTCTGAAAGAAATAAAGCACATGAAGTGGAAACAGCTAGTCGAAAGGTGGAAAGGAAGGGTTCCAACGGAAGGACTCAGTCCAAAGGTTGAATCATTCAAACCTCACACAAAGTGCCAAAAAAGGGGAGTCAGTGCTGTGGGGTCATATCTATCATAAGGCAATGAGATCTCACGATTCAGGCACGAAAGAAGGGCGAATGGTAAATGAGTGAAAGGCGGGGGTCGGGGTTACAGTATAGAATATAGATATCTCATCCTTCTTTGTACTTAGAGGTGCGAGAAGGGCCCCACAACCCGAGATCTATTACTAAAAGGTAGGACATCTAACTAGGCTAAAGGTAGGGTCAAGGTCCAAACAACTAAGTAGTTGAGTGGACTGCCATCCCCAGGACTTAGTAATCTTAATAGAAGTAGAGCAGCTCCTACGGTGCCTTCGCCCCATGGAAGGTGGGATTCGAACGTCTTTAGTTGCGCCCGGAAGCGGGTAAGGTCAAGTTGTACCCGATCTCCTGATCGTAGACCAGTCGCGTAGTTGATTCTTCGGCTGTTATTGATTCTTCTTTAAAGGATGCACTACGCCTGTCCCGGGATTGAATCTTGTTCAGTGAAGCCAGCCATCCCATGGAAGATGGGTGGTGAGTCGAAAGGCTTTTAGCGCTGTGCTGCGGCATGAGCCCTTCAGCTTCTTAGGCAAACTCTTTCATAACCTTGTCCCTTGTGTCGTTGAGAGGAGTCTAAAGCCAGATAAGGCCATTCCTGCAGGGACTTTTTCTTAGAAAGTCAGGCTGGTTGTCAATCGATCAGGCCAAAATCGACGATTCTAGACTGGGTTGAGACATTCTTGTCGGTCAATATGGATTTCTTGCCTGACAGATAGCCCTTTTTCTGCCGGAGGTAGTAAGTTAGCGAGAGGGGTGAAGCAGGCTAGCGATTCCACTATTACGCTCCAGTAGTAAGCTGATTGTCGCTATCTTCTCTTAGGTAGCAGCACATGGGAGTAGCAAGAATCAATCTGCCTCCCGAGGGGCATAAGAAGAGGCGAAGCACTAGTTCGTGGGAATAGTCTGTCCTTTCCGTCAATTAACATCGAACCTCTTCTATTGTATTCATCCTTTTGAGGTGGTCTTCCATGACGTTTCTACAACAGGTCCTTCAAAGAGATCATCCATCACTACCATGGGGTTAGAACTAACCAATGCATACCACTTAAGGTAGTTCAACCACAGCGTCATCCATGCCCGCAAGGTCCTATATTCAAGGATCTCACGGTACTGAGGGAATTCGAATAGGTAATCCGGTGGAAGACGAAGCTATTTAGGCTTCATTTCTTTTAACAGATAGGCCAACCCTTCAGGTATGGATTCAATGGTAGCCCAACACCCAATAAAGCATAGTCAACAAAGACCTTCCCAGGGTACACCTGCTCTGCGCACCACCACACCACCACCAAGTGGTGGGATAGGGCGAACAAAGGCCAAGAAGACTTCCGCCAAGGGGTTGCCCGGCAACGAACGAGACTCTGTAGAATTTCTTTGTGAATCCAAATTTGTGGCAAGACAAGAGTTGACAGCAGCTGATGAAAAGAAAGGTCAAACAAGATCTGTATCATCTCGAACATCACCAACAAAAGAGCATGGAAAGGGATTGACCTTTGGAAAGTCACTTCATACCTTAAAGGTTTAGGCTTTCGGACAAATGACATATCATAAGATGGCATCGAAGCGAAGGCTCTGACAAGACCTCCCTTCTTTCTCTCTTGCAACCTCTGAAACGAAAGATCTAATGCTTCCGAACCTACACTAACTATCTCGCCGCTTTCTCATATTCTATTCATATGAGATAATAACTTTATTTCACTGCTTCACAAATAAAAGGGTTTTCTCACTGGATGAGGATAGCTTGCATTTGCCCTATAACCTGAAAATAGCAAAACAGCTATATAAACATCCCCTGCTGGGGATTGCAACTAGCTCTATGGCTTTTACCTACCCAGCTCTGTACCCTGCTGTCTTAACTGATGGATTACCTCTTATCTTTCGCTTCTTTCTTTTTATATCATTCTGATGCTATTTCTAAATTCAGATGCTTATTGTATTAAACGATTCTCTTTATCATAAATTCAAACTATCTTCTTTTTGTATAAGGCTTCAATTTCTTCCTGCATTGCTGCCATCCACAGAGAAGCATCTTGGCTATTGATAGCCTCCTGGAAAGTTGATGGCTCTCCATCCTCCGTTAAAAGACAGTATGCAATATGAGCCTCCATGACATAGTCCTCATGCCAAACCGGTGTTGATCGAGAACGGCTTGATCTTTGAGGTTCTATCTCTTCTGATTCTGCTGGTTCTTGATCCTCGTGCTCCGGTGCTACTTCAATTTTCATTTGCCTCTTCATCTTTCTTTTCTACCTGAATTGATATAGTCTCTGGATTTTCCTTTGCAGTGCTATCATTTGTCTTCTCTTGCAGTTTATCCTCTGCAAATATCACATCTCTGCTGATGACGACCTTGTGGGCAGTGGGATCCCACAGGCGATACCCCTTGACTCCATCAGCATACCCCAAGAAAATACACTTTATCGATTTTGAATCGAGCTTTGTTATTTCTTGGGCGTTGTACATCACGTACACAGGACTTCCAAATGTATGAAGGTGAGAATAATCAGCTGGCTTCCCCGTCCACATTTCCATCGGTGTCTTCAACCCGATTGCCGTTGACGGTGACCGATTTATGACATAACAGGCGGTATTGACTGCTTCTGCCCAAAATGACTTAGCTAGACCTGCAGTGTTTAGCATGGAATGACCTAAGCAGACCAAGGGAGAAAGGAAATAGTGCTGCATATCTAGGTGATACCTAGACCGAGCGAACCTGACCGTAGCGTACCATACTGAGTGAAAGCGTGCCGAAGCAAGGCAAGGACCGACAGCCTATGATGATTCAATTGCACACGAAAGGGCAATGCGGAATTGCTAGTGACGCAGAAAGATTCCTAGTGAATCTATCCCACTAGCTCAACCACATCTGATTCAGGTGCGAAAACCGCTTCTTCTCGACGCAGGAGATTCGTGAACAAGCCCATCTAAGAGCAGGGCAAATGGAAGACAGTCAAAAATGAAACTGACTTCCTTCCCTAATGCGACATTGGCTGCAGGCTTGCTTTTTCGTTGGACATCAATCCAAGAACACCTGTCCTTGCGGACAAGTCCCTTCTCGATCAGACATGGTCCCACGGGAGAGTGAAAAGAGAAGGCTGCTAGCTATATGCTTAACAGAAGCTCCACGTACGCTTTTTTTAACAGAGTGCCCGCAAACCCATCTGACGGGAAGGAGAAGCGGCCTCCCTTATCGAGATAGCAGGGACTTGAAGGTAGGAGGCTTATTGCCACACATAAAGGAACTACCTAAGGGCGGAACTTATATCATTCCTAGTCAGGAATGTAGGGCAGGGGAAGCAGAATGCCTTATGCAGCTAGGAGTGCAGGAAGGGTAGACGGTTTTGCCTCGTCTAGATGGGGAATGAATGAAATAGCATCGTCAATCTCGCGATCCATCGCCTTATCGAGTTGGATTTTTTCTAGGCTGCGGCTTCAGATACCAATACAACAAGTTTGGGGCCACTGCCAATGTTATTGGGGGCAAAGATATTATCTGCTGTTTTGGAATGCTGTCGGGAGTGAAGTATACCGATCTGATTGCTACTACAACCCGAGCGGAAAGGCTCCTCCCGAACCTAAGAAGAGTAGGAAGAGGGGTTCGAGAAGTCACTATCAGGGGCAAGGGAACGAACAAAATGATGATGGTGCTTTCCTCCTCCGAAGCGCAGCAGGAGAAAGAAAAGGAAATCCCGTGCACCAAAAAGGGGGGACTTCGGGCTTTGATGCTTCAAGCAGCTCCGAGACAGAAACCGATGATCAGACCCACCCACCCGACAAGGTTATCAGGTATCAGACATGGCTTCCCCGGTGTTCAGCACGGGAAATGCCCCATTTGTGCTCTATACACCAATAGCATCGGGAGAAAACATTAGGACCCAACTTCTAGGTACAAGGGCAAGCAGAGGGCCAATGAAGAGCCTCCGCAAAAAGTCCCACGACCATTTAGTTGGGAAAATCTAGAAGGAGGAATTGAGACAGATATGTATTTTGATGACGCTGCTATCACTCCCGTATCAGGAAAAGAAGTGAGAAAGCATCGGAAGACTCACCGGGTAGAGTCTTCGCGAAGATCTGAGACAAGTCCCGGTAAGCCTTTCGCCCATTTGTTGCGCTTTTGTTTTCATATGTCCTTTTTTTTATATTGATTGTGAAAATACTGAACTATTCTTGGTTCCTTTGAACCAGGAAATCCTCAACCGGAGCCTGAATTGGAGGAGGGCGCTAGCTTAGAGAAGAAGAAATCCCAACAGGTCAACTAAACTCTTCGGAGAAGGCTTCGCGCAAGGAGCAACTGGTCAAGGGTCTGAAAGAGATGTCACATGGTTTTTTTATTTTAAATAAACACATTTCCATGGACTATACGTTGTTGTACTTCATCCACAGGAAAGGTTCCATCATTGATTCAGAACATGCCATAGCAATGACTGACAGCTTCATTTGTTGATCTCCGCATCGAGGACAGCATAAAACTGTCATCCAACTGGAAGCTGCTGCCATACCAGACCCGGCTACAACAGACACAATGGAAAATATGGAGACGCAGCAAGAAATTGGGAATGGAAAGATTCCTTCTGAGCCTCAACCAAATCAAGACCAGCAAATATTGAGATTTCTAATTTCAACACTTTTAGCTTACTAGATAGGCTAGCGTTGGTGCTATTAGTGCTCTACTTGCAAACAAAAAGGGGAGGGTACGAAGGAGTTTCGACCTTTGTCGGCTGGCTTGCTTGAACGAGTTAAGGTCAAGCGATTGAAGACCGTTATTGGGTATAAGCAATTATTCCGTAGCTGCTGGCCTGGCTGAGCAAGAGTTCTTTCTTTTCTTTGTCGGGGGGGCAACTCTTACCAGCTAGTCCTGGAATCTCCTCACCGGATGCGGGGAATGAAGCTCAACCTGCCGTATTTCCTACCGAGGTTCTGAAAGAGAGAGTTGGGTGCTCAATCCGAAATCCGTAAGTAGGGCTATCTACTAGGCAATGCTATTCACTCATATAATAGAACAGATTTAGGCACGAGACTGAGCCTTTCAACAAATCAATGTTACCTATTCTACTATTCCCATTAGCTCATCAAGCTCGCTCCTAGCATTCTCTGGAGAGGGAATATTATTAATTATTAAGTCGAGAGCTTCTTTTTGAGACAAAGGGTGTATTAACATAAATAAGTATTTATTATATAGTAGAGAATAAGAGAAGAACTATTTACAAAAAGAAAGAAGAGAAAGAACTGGGAGTTGGCGCCTTAAGCTTACCAAGCCATCCTGGCGAGTTTCTCCAGTTCGA
>JAOWBR010000001.1:192357-211034 GCA_028571145.1 Dionaea muscipula
AGAATAAATGGACAAATGCAGTGAATGCATGCGAATTGCCATAAAAGATTTTCATAAAACATATCCTTTATTAATAAAAAAATGTTTTATTACATGTCTTTAGGATAAAAATCCTAACAGCATCAACTCAAGAAGAACTCCTCATACAAACTACTATTACTGAGCAAAAGCTCCCTCTACTCATCCCAAATCATCGAACACGGTGTTTTATAAAAAGGCCTTAAAATATCAACAACTCACAATAACCGGAAATTCCTCAAATCTTAATCTACAGCTCCAAATTGGAATCAATCACCAAATAAGAAATCCAACACAACCTTCCTCCACAAGTCATAAGCAAACATAGTGGAATCTAACACACAGAAGACTTAGGCCTAGCGCCTACAACTCAACTATTGATCCATCAGTTAAGGTGAAAAACAGTCTCCTCAAAGCGAGATCTAATGGGCCACAATGTCGAGCCAACCAATCCAAGCAATCAATCTACTAACACCAAGACATCATATGTCTCGATATCACATCCCTGAAATGTTCAAGTTAACTCTTCCAAACCACCAACAAAGTGGCACCGACAATCCACCATCAACTACGCTCACAAGTGCCCATCCACAAAATCATCGTCATCCACAAAAATCAGTGGAAACATCCGAAGAATCCAACCAAGACTAGGAGACTACAAATCTCAAAATCAAGCGCGAACCCAAGTCGTATCTCTCTCAGGGTTAGCAATGCTAACTCGAGAACTCATTAAAGGGTTTCCTACTCATGTCTGGGTCTCCCATCATCAAAACACCACTACAGCGGAAACGGTCAACAATGATAAAAAACCTAAGCATCCTACCCACACAACAGCCGACGTAGGTGTTCATCCGAAACTCATGACAAATCTTAACACAATGTTATCCCTACATGTTCCATGCATCTCAGTCACACTCAACAGTGAAACTCAAACCCTCAAACAAACAAGGAAAGACCTAAGTTCTCACCAACAGTATAAACTCACCAATTAAAGCAAAAGGATCACTATCAACAGGCACCTCAAAAGTTCACTCGGAAACCTGTTCCTCAAAATTATCCTACTACCAAACATCCAACTCTCTCTCTCGACTCATCAGGATTTCATCCCGAAGGAAATCCAAGAGTCAAATGCTTAATCAATGCAGCTCTACATCCAAGAGAAAACCTCGCAACTATCTACAACTCAAATCATAGCAAAGAAGTCTATAGTCTCCAATCCTACGGTCACATCAAAAGACATCAATCGTAAAAACTGACACATCGCTCAAATTAACAAAACTCTCCCCAAACAAGGAACTAAAATCATGCCAAAAGAAGTGTTATCGTCTGAAAATGAGCCAAGCGATATCACCTAAGGCTTGAAAACCGCTTCCGATTGCCTAAGTAGGAAAAACCGGTTCAACAAGCTGAGCCGACGCTGAATTGACTCTGGGTATGAGTAGATCGACTCTTGAGCC
Organism: Dionaea muscipula; assembly: GCA_028571145.1. Lineage (NCBI taxonomy): Eukaryota > Viridiplantae > Streptophyta > Magnoliopsida > Caryophyllales > Droseraceae > Dionaea > Dionaea muscipula. The sequence continues at coordinate 193,833 of JAOWBR010000001.1, forward strand.
AGGAAAAACTAACAAACCACGTCAGAGGGAAGCCCGAGATTTTAAGCCCGGGACGACCGCTCCGATGCTTAAGTCAGTCAAGGAAAGTAAGACACGGAATCAAGCTTATGGCTGAAAAAGATGTTGAAATCTGAAGAAATCACATACCTTGAGGGGTTGGGGGGGTCTCATATATATAGGCAAGGAGAAATGGGAGGAGGGGGAATTATCGGATTACTGATATGCCCATCCAAAATAACCGGCCGGGCTGTGCAGCCGGACTATGCACCCGGGCTGTGCACCCTTGACCAGCCAAGCTGGTCAAGGAAAGAATAAAGAGGCCCGGACAGATCACCCGGGCAGATCACTCTTGGTCAGTCAGGTTGGCCAAGGAAATGGTCAAGTATGGGAGCCCGAGCTGATCACCCGAGCAGGTCACCCGGGCTGATCACTCAGGCAGGTCACTCCCTACTGTCAAAGAGAGCCATGAATATGGCTAAGGCACAGTGCCGGGCTGATCACCTTGGCCAGAACCAGGCTGTTCGTCGTCGAACTAATACCCCAGCGAACCCGGTCGTCTCCCGCGTCCTTTTATCCACGTGTCTAGGGGATTTTTTCCAGTATATCAGAATGTATCCTGATGAACCCAGTTGCTTCCCTTGTCCTTTTGTCCACATGTATAGGGAAATTTCCCCATATATCAGTGAGTTTTGTGTTTGTGTTTAGTTTATTAAAGGTAGTTTAGGTATTTGACTTTTGTAGTATTTATACTCTCTTGTCAATGAAGAAAGTAAGAACTTCATATTCTTCTAATCATCTAAAACTACATATACCATGTTAAGAAACCAACTCTACCAAAAGGTCAACCTTGTGATCGAAGGTCCATAATTATATTTATCTTAACAAGACCTTCTATCCTAAGTTTGAGCTTTTGGTAGAGGGAGGGGAGTTCATGCACAAAGATGAACCCAACTTGCACTTTAAATAGCGGTTAATGTGTTTCCTAAAGTGGAAAAGAACACCATTAATAAGAATTTAAGAGTACCTTAGGCATCAAAATAACTCTTGAAATAGGCATTTGGCTATAACTGAGATAAGCAAAACTTAATCTCATCTTGATTATAGCCCCATAAAATACCTGGCGGAAGGTTTTGGATCACCATCAATCCCAAAGAGCAAGTGACACATAATAATAAGGTCATTATCCAATAATTTGTCACTCCCCTCCCCGCATAAAAAAGTCCACTCACAACCCCTTTGGGGGAAAAGATGGAAATTACAATTACTTGTTAAACTGCCACTTCACATTATGATTGGTTCCTATTTATTTGTTTACTTTTTCAGAAAAAAGGTCGCTGAGAACAGTAGGCTTTAGGAAACCTAAACCTGTGCACCTACTTGAAACCACACTTAAGTGGTTCAACCTTTCCTTTTCTTAAAAAAAAAAAATCTTTTCAGATCACCATCTGAACCCAAAAAAACCCACCCACCCGTTGTCCATAGGGTCATCCATAACTACAATTAAAATAGTTTCTTCAATATAGAAATCAGCTGGAGAAAAGTTTTATTATAACTTCTTTGAACGCTTTTCATTGAAAAATATTTCATTAGCCAGTTGTAAATAGAAATGAAGAATAAGTGCAATGTAGGTTTACGTAATCCCGAGTACTAATACTAAATTCAAACAGAATTTTGTTTCCTGTTCATGAGGATCATAATGATAAGAGAGCTGCATAGTTAGTCTGTGGTGGCAAGGAAGCCATGAATAGTCACACGAAACTCAATATTGGCACAATGGAGGTGTAGTAAATTGGTTATCATCAAGAAACTTGCATCAGTAATCCTTTCCGAGATGCAAATTTCACCTCAGATTGTAAGATCTCTATATATGAAATTGCAATAGTTGCTCTACTTGCACTACTCACCTAAAGGACAGCATGTTACGAACTTCAGGAGCTGATGGCATTGTCATGAATAAGGAGTTTGCAAAAAAAGCCATTCGGCGGCGTGCTTCCAGATTCATGGGTACATTTATTGCAGACTCTTTTTCACTGAAGAGCACGCTTAATCGAACGACCTATTGAGTTAGACAAATAGAAACATTAATCACAAGTAGTCTTGGTATAAGCGAATAAACTCTCACTGGAAGGATTAGTACCTTTTCTCTCCATGACTTATTATGTAAAAGGGGAATGTTTATCTTCTCAAACCTTTGTTCCCTTTTGCTTTCATCATCCTGATGATGCAGGTCAGACCTTTTCAGAACACTGCTCCAGGGAAATAATGGAAACAAGCACATAAAAGAATTTAGTATTGTTAAAATCAAACACAAGAACTGCTTTCATTGTGAAAGTGGTATAAGTGCACTTATACTCACTCATGCCCATCAACCATGACATCTTGCGTGATTATCTCAATAATATCCTGGAGGAAATTAATGATGCGGGGCTTGTATAATTCAACATCGTCATAATCAGTAAGCTGAAAAAAATCCAAATATCAGGAACAGAAGCATGGGAGCGCAATTATTTCTTATTTAGTTAAGCAGAAAGGAAACAGGACAGACGCATGTTACCAGTAGTTTTAGGAACTTCTCCAACTTATCATGCAGCACAGGGAGCCCACTCATTCGAAATTCAATAAGAAATCTATGCTGCTCTATGCTAGTTTCTACTCTCTTGCATATCTCGTTAATTACACTGAAAAATGAAAATAGAGATAAATTGTTCACAGCAGAAAAAAAAAAAGGTTGGTAATCTTGGCTCACAGTCAAGTCATGGAAAGTTATGCCTCACAATTTATCATCTCTGTCATCTAGGAGGTCAGTCAGAATCTCTCTGAGGGTCTCATAGCATTCAATCACTGCATAATGCATATACTCATCATGTTGAATTTTCTTAAAAAGCTCACTATCTTCCTTCCGAGTAAAATCTTTGGCCATGTCAACTGCTATAGGTATCTGTAAAATCCAATCCGTTACATAGAGTACTTATATCAACACAGTGCAAAATGAACATCTAGATTGAGAATATCAGACACACCTTGCTAGCAAGAAGAAAAGGAGGCCACTGGACCACTGAAACCCTACTTGAAGTATATGGTACAAGAAGCAGATCTCGCTCCCTGTGATCAAAGAAAAGAAAAGTGAAAATGGATAAACAGCACAAGGAAAGTCATGATAGTCCAATTCAGTTGTATGTAAAGGCAGTGGACTCATCAAATCTCAACCTATGACTGATCAAGTCCTCCAGCCGCAAAGAATGTACAAATTCATTCCATACTTGAGAGAACTTTGCAATGTTCTTTCTAGCTGCCACATCATCCTGCAAGGAAGAGAGTAGATAAGGTGAAGAAAGATGCAAGTAGAAGTAAGTTGAATTCGCATATCCAATAGGAATAATGAGTATTGAGATGAGGCAGTTGTATTCAGAACATGAGGTGGATAAATAAGAAAAATTGCGTCAAAACGCCCTACCAAATGACTGTTTTCAGCTTTCTCTTTAGATAATGCCACAAGACGTTCTCTGAAAGCAGTAGGGACTGACTCAAATCTGGACCGCAACATCCCAAGCGTGCGTATCTAAATGATATAACAGAGTAAGTCAGAATAGTCATAGGTCGTCTGCCTTGATGAAATTATGTGTACTGCTAACAGAAACTATAACTATCTTGACAAGATGGTCAGCTTATAAGTTATTAGGATAAAAGGACAAAGCACAGAGAAAATGACATGCTACTAACTTCACCCAGATGACTAAAGGCTCCAAGAATCCCTCCATAAATAGTTGAATATATAGCATACCATATCTGTCCATCCATGAAATAAACCTAAGGAAGAAAAGATAGGTGTCATTTACGTAATAAAGATGAAGATGTCATCACAGCACTCCCAGTTCTGTGCACAACTTACTAGAACAATAGGAGCCCATATGGCAACAATAACACCAAAATTGTGTGTTCCTGCATTGAATTTTGGAAAGCAATAAGCAAATAATTGAACAGCTATGAAGGAGGAAAGATGATGAAAGAAAAGAATATTTGACCATCAGGAAATAATTGAACAGCTCTGAAGGAGTAAAGATAATGAAAGAAAACAATCATTACCATTAGGAAATAACTCCGGCCATGCATAGGTATCAACTGTCAACTGCATTATAAGCTTTGTTGGTCCTACTAATGGGAGGATCTAAAAACAAAAAAAGCAAGGACTGATTTTTAAAATCTGAATCAAATGAGGCCAAACTTCTGGTGTAGGCATTAATAAATCAAATATCATCTCATGAAAACAGGTGAAAATGAGAAAGATTTACAAGAATATGCATGGTTTGATTAGCTAAGCGACCTCATCAAATGGGAAATATAACATATGATCACTTGAAAAGCCCTACAAATTCACGGCTTCATGATTTTCTATAAACCACAACACAACAACATTAACGTTTGGCTAGCTCAACCTATCCTCCCCCTCTGAAAAATAGAGGAGCTGCTAAAGGCACTAAATTTTTTTCTCATGCCAACACTTTTTTTTTTTCTTTTAATGTTCGGCAATCAGTGTCGAATAGTTCGACAATGTCTGTTGAACTTTTTTTTAAAAAAAAAGAAGTGATGGTATGAGAAAAAACATTGGTGGCTTTAGCAACTCCCAAAAAATAGAGAAGAAAACAATGGCTAGCTCAAAATGCTCCACAGTTCATCTATGCCCAATCAAGTCACTTACAACTCAACTCATGGGTGGGTTGAGTGATATTTAGGTATAATTGATTGTTCAAATAGTGGCTTGTTGTGAAAGAAGCAGCATCTGAGTACATAAGAGTCCAGAGAAACTTTAGTAGCACCAGTAATCAAAAGAGGACACATTTAACTCCACGGCATCAAAGTCTTTTTGTTCCAGAGTATGAAAAGAAGTAGAACACTATCTCATGATTAGTCATGTGTCTACAAAACCAAAAGCAGACAATCATCATTGATCCTCCTGCTAATTCACCAAATTTATGGACTAACAAGATGAATGAATACATCAACAGAAGCTGTAGAATGAGCTAATCAGAGCCTGTACCTCCGAAAATGCCATTTTTTACTTAATAGTACAGACTGAGACTCACTTTACCTCCACATAGTAGCTGAATGCCAACTTGCTTATCAGCAACATGATCCAAAACATTGTGTACCTAACGTAGTCATCAGGTTAGTGCCTCTACCATGTGCCCATTTTGGAACAGTATGAGGATGTTTACATTTTCGATAAATAGAGAAAGAAACCAAAGAGGCAGAGAGCATCATAAGAAAATGCTATCGTTCCAGAAATAATAGAAGCAGAATGTCTTACTTCAGAAGAGAGAATGTGTCTTCATGCATGCCTCGTCCTAAAAACAGTTTTGGCTACAACATGATCAAGTACAGGTCAGAAGCTCCAACTTCAAAACAAGCTGGCAAGAGGTGCATCAAAACTAGCAAAGGGGAGCATTAAAAGTGGCTTGCCTGAGCCCACCACATCAGAAGTTTGATGATTGACCAATTGGAACGCTCCAAAAACTTCCGTAAAGAGGGAAAGAAAAATAGCAAGGCTGCCAATATGTTAGGCAGCAAATAAATGGCAACTGCAACATTATAAAATGATTGATTCCGCCAATTCCCACCCCAACTTCTGAAAAACTTCACGAGTCCACTTGGATTCTCAATGGAGCTAGAATAACCTATAGGCAAGATCACAGCCCACAAAACTGCGACTGCAAATTTCAACAAGTAACGGAGAATCTGAGAAAATTTCAAACTCCCCCAGGCCTTCAAACTGAGAGCAATGTCCAAAGCAGCTGCATGAGAAGGATAATAGATAACAAAGATAGTGAAAAGAATTACGTCAAAACAAAAAATGAAAAGAAAGGTGATATTAGCAGTTAACTAGCCATATTTTAAATACTTGAAACTGAGAGCTCAACTGAAGGGTGTAGGCAAGCATCTGATCCCACTAAAGAAAAGGGATGATGATGTTGCGCCATTCCAAGAAACATTGTGAAAAAACAAAACAAAAAGCCATGAATAATGAACATTGGACGTACCTTGCAAGAGATTGAGGAATGCAGATGTAACAAAAATGCTCAATACATTTTTGAAGACGTCAGCATCGAATATAGAGGTAATTGACCCAGAAGGGCTCCATGCAACAATCACCATGGCCTGTGATCAGTTACATTTAACCAGCCGACTTTTCTCAGATGGAACCTAGTATGCAATTATCACATGATGGAGGAAACTAAGACAATTCAAATAGTAGAATAAAATATACCTGGAAGGTGAGAATAAAGAAGGCCCACAGACGGTCAAAACTTCTAAAAATATTCCAGAATGTACGAATTTCAACAAAGTTCGTTTTAGGCTTCCTCTTTCCAACTGCGACTTGATCATGCCTCTACTTCGGAAAAGATGGAATTTGTTAAAAATTTTCTCAGGAAATAGCAATATACTCCATAGGACCAAATGTACTTCTGCATAACACAAGGTAATTGCCATAACAAAGGTGACTTCTGTCTTTTTCATTTTTCATGTGAAAACACAGATGCATCATTGAAAGGCATTGCTGGTGACCACATGAGAAATTAACGGAGGAAGAAATAATATGCAAACAATCATTCACAGAACAATTTTAGAGGAAAAAATTGCAGTTGAGATGACTTCAGGGGATGTTTCGGACTGTAAGTGTTATTTGTTGTCCCCTAGGTTGTGATATGGAGCGATTGGAGATTATCATAGCAAAAACTAAAAGATTAACACATAAATTTCCCACATATGGACAATAAAAAAGTGATGCTGGAAAAACAGAATGCAAACCCAAACACCAAACATAGCCAGAGTGGTATGCAATGGCTTAAGCTCAATTATGGAAATAAGTGAGTGGTATGCAATGGTTTAAGCTCAATTATGGAAATAAGTGAACCAAAATAAAGAAAATACTCAGGCATGGCGAAAGACTGACAACATTACAAATCTCGGACAAACTGGATGCCTCTCCTGATATGAGAATTGAGAAACAATAACTTTACTTCATCTAGCACACACCTAGGGCACCAGATTACATAACAAAATAGGAAGGGATGAAGGACATAGCTCGAGAAGAACAATTTAACACCAAAAAACAGTAGAAGTAGCTCTTTCAACTTGCAACATTGAGAATTAGGATAACATAAGAAGTGTCATCGCATGGGAATGAGATACTCAGATACAAGTACATTTCCAGTGATGGCTCCGGAAAACCAGAATGTTTCTTTCTGGTTCAGCATGCAATATAAGAAAATTTGTGATTTCCTGTATAAACCATCCCTAAGTGTCTAACCACCGGCAACCGACCAACCCATCTCAGGCGACTCACCCACACACAACCCACATTGCTCCCCTGCCGGACCGCCGCCGCTCTTTTCTTAGATTTACTCACGATCCCTTATTTTTTCTTCAAACGGACCACCTAGGGATGACGAGCAACCTCATTCGCCCACTCCATTTGAGCCACTTCTCCGTCAGGCGAGCCACGCGCCTCCACACGCCACCTGCACTTTCGCATGTGAGCCCTACGTGCCGTCGACACGCCACCGCAGCCGGCCATTGGTTTCCTCTACATTTTCTTCTGGTATTTTTTTGCAGATATGTGTTGGTATGCTAGGTCCATTTTCCCTCCGATTTTCTCTGGTACTTCTACCAGTTGAAGCAAAATACACAAGCTTCTCTTATTTCTCTTTGTGGGCTGCCCTTAATGGCCTTTCACCGAGAGGAAAGCTTTACAAGCTTCTTCAAATGATTGTCCCTCTCTTCCACTTAATTGTGTGTGCAGCCTTTAACGTTGGTTTATCCATCAGAGTATGTTTCTGATTTTGTTGATATTTTAGCTTCCTTGAGAGAGCCCTCGTGTTCTTGACCTGAATTATTGTGGATGATGGCCAAGACTAGTGATCCTAAGGACATTATTGTTCCTTTGGATTGGAAATCCGGATCTTCTATCACTTCTATCCGCTTGAACTCGAAGAATTTTGCCTATTGGTCGAGGGCCATCGAGACTTATCTCGAGGGCTATGGTTTAGATGCACATCTTACCGACAAACCCCCAGACAAGAACAAGACACCTGATACTTATAAAGCTTGGAAGTAGACTGATTCTAGACTCTGTATGCGCCTTTGGAATAGTATGGAACCTGAGATTGCTACCACTCTTATTCACCAGCCCACTGTTAAACTTTTATGGAGCCAGTTGCGTGAGTTGTACTCTGGGGTAGATAATTTACAGCGCACGTATGATCTCTATTAGTCATTTTCTACTATTCATCAGCGATAACGGGGTAAAAATACCCTATTTTTATTAAGATTTTTTTCAGGTATGTTAGGCTTATCATATACTAAAAGGTTCAGAAGACCTAGAGTGTCTAAATGGCCCAAAAGAGACAAAAGACTCCAAGGGTCCAATGAAGAAAAATGGTTCACAGATGGGTCTCACAACTCGAGACAGGCCGCAAGTTGGCCCCACGGCCCGAAGTGGGTCCCACAGCTCGAGGTAGACCCCGCACATAGGCCCCACAGGCCGCAAGCCGCAGGTGGGCCCCACGGCCCGAAGTGGGTTCCATACACGGGCCCCAGCCAGAGGTGGACCCCACGCGTGGGTCCCACAAGTCGAAATCCGCATCCTGCAAGCGGGCCCATGGGCCAAAATGGACCCCACACGTGGGTCTCGTAGCCCGTCTACCCGTTGATCATTGCTCGATAAGGACAGCTAACCGATTTACATTTTAGATGCCTGACACATGGCTCCACTCAGAGTCCGACACGTAGCACCGCTAAGAAGTCAACACATCACTCCACTGAGAGTCCGACATGTGGCTCCACTCGTTGATTGACACGTGGCGACCTAAGAGTATTTTGGACTTTTCATAAGTCCTAAGTTTTTCTATAAATACTCCCCTACTCCTTTAGTTTTAAGGTCTAGAATTTCAAGATATTCTCATATATCTCTGAAATTTTCTATCTTTCAGGTCTTCAACCCTCACAAGTCACTGACTTAAGCATCGGAGGGGGAACCTCGAGGACGACCTCGAGACCTCTCAGACGATTTTTTCCTATGCAAATTTCAAGCACGGCGACTTGCGACCTACGAGCTCCGAGCTCCAGCTGACGTGACGTATAGGTTTTACGTGACAGGACAGGTGTTGGCGTCATTGTGACGCACAAAACGACAACGGGATTTTCATCCGTTATCAATCAAGATACCTGTTCATTGGAGGCTCATCATGCCAAATTTCGAAATTTGTGATGAGTTTTCTTTATGTCAGTCGATCACCACTGATGTAAGATTATGCAGGCCCAACAGGAGCAAATGTTTGTTGCTCAATTTCTGCACAGCTTGAACTCTACATATGCTCCTGCTCAACTTTTGGCCGCCCAGCAACTGGTTTCCCACTCTAAGGCCTTTAGCCGTCTTCGCTAGGCTTTTATTCCTGCTCCGATTTCTCCACTGGCATCTTCTCTCACTGATCACTCCGCCTTAGTGGCTTCCAGTCACTCTTCTGCCTATGGTGGACCGTCTGAGGGAGGGGAACGAGGTACTGGTCGCGGCTGTTCTAGTCAGTCATCTCGTAGTCGTGGTCGTGGCCATAGTGATCTCCTTCGTACTCATTATCAAGGTACAAATCATATTGTTGATCATTGTTGGGTTCTCTATGGGAAGTCTAAACACATGGCTTACTCTGCTACACTGGATGATTCTTCTATATTCATCATATTTCTCCATCACCTCCTCGTATGGTTCCGGTGTCTGAGGAGTATCAGTGCTACTTAGCTCGCTTCACAGTATCTTCTCCCGCCGTTGCTACTTATTCAGCCTAACTCTCTCCTTCAGAGATTATTTCTAGTGCTTATCATGTCAGCTTTAATTGTCCATGGATTATTGACTCTGGTGCCACTGATTATATTATTGAATCTTCCATTGGGTTTCAGCAGACTATTGAGCTTTCTCTTCCCCTCCGTATTGTTGATGGCTTGGTTACCTCTACTGCTGGTTTGGGTTCTATTTATTTCAGTACTCTTACTTTGGAGTTTGTTATCCATACACCCACTTTTCCTTTCAGTCTTATGTCTATTAGTATGATTACTAGACAATTGAAATATTCTTTTGACTTTTTTCCTCTGATCGTTGTGTCATTCAAGATCTTTAGACATGGAGGACCATTGGATCTGGAGTTGAGTATGGTGGCTTATATTACTTCATAGAACCCTCCAGTGTTATTGCCTAAGCGTCAGTGTCACCTCATCTACTTCACTCACATCTCGATCATCCTTTACTACAAAATCTCAAACTCTTAGTTCTCTCTTATTCTAAAGTTAGATAGTCTTTTATGTGAAGTCTGTGAACATAGCAAACATCACAGAACTTCCTTTCCTTCACGTGTTGGTAAACGTGCTACGGAACATTTCCATTTAATTCTTTCGGATATAAAAGATCCTATGCGCATTCCTACTTGTAATGGTTTTCAGTACTTTGTTATTTTTGTTAATTATTTTGCCCGTACTACTTGGCTATATGTGATAAAAGAATGTTCTGAATTATACACATTTTTAGGAGTTTTTATTTAAAGGCTTCTACTTAGTATGGTGCCACTATTAAAATTTTTCACTCTGATAATGTTCATGAGTATTTTTCCTTCTCTTTATCCTCGTTCTTTACTGATCATAACATTATTCATCAATCCACTTGTACTCATACTTCCCAACAAAATAGGGTGACCGATGGCAAGCTTCGTCGTCTATTAGAGGTTACTCGTGCCTTGTTATTCCAGATGCGTATTCCCAAGGCATATTGGTCGGATGTTGTTCTTACCACTTACCTTGTGAACCACATGCCCTCCAGTGTCCTGAGTGTAAAGATTCATGTCTCGCTATTGTTTCCTACCGATCTTCTCCATCGTTTGCCTCTGAGTATTTGATTGCATTTATTTTCTGCATGTCCTTGATTCTGGTTTTGATAAGTTGGATCTCAGATCTCGTCGATGTATGTTCCTAGGGTACAGAAGGGATATCGATGTTACTCTCTTATCCTTCGTCGGGAGTTTGTGTGTGCTGATGTTACTTTTCATGAGTTTTGTCTCCCATTTTCCTAGTCCTTTAGTGTCTGAGGCCCTCCCTGAGTCTTTTCCTACCCTTGTACCATATCTTATGGCCGACTTTGAGTTGTCCCCAACGTCAGAGGTTCCTGTGCAGTCACCTGGTATTGTTTCTCCATCGTTGGAGGTCCCTACTCCATCTCTGCAAACTCCTCTCAAGGTCTAAACTCGGCAACACCAGGCACCACTCCTTCCCTGTGACCCTGTGGATCCTATCATCCCCTTGGGGACGATTCTATGGAGCTTCCTATTGCGTTGAGGAAAGGGGTCCGAAAGTGTACTTCTCACCCGATTGCTTCCTATGTTTCTTACAGTTAGTTAGCCCCTCAGCTTCGTCATTTTGCTGCCTGTGTTTTTGGTATTCCTCTTCCCTCCACTGTTCGGGAAGCTCTTTCGATCCCTGAGTGGCAGGCTGCCATGGAAGCTAAGATAGCAGCCTTACATGATAATGACACATGGGATTTGGTGCCTCTTCCGGGAAGCACACAATTGGTAATCGTTGGATCTTCGCTTCGCTGTCAAGGTTCATCTTGATGGGATTGTTGAGCACTATAAGGTGCGGTTTATGGCTAAAGGATTTACTTACACCTATATGGTTGACTATAAGGAGATTTTCTCTCCTATGGCTAACATTGGATCTATTCGCATCCTTCTTTCACTTGCGGCCATATTTCATTGTCGCTCTTTCAACTCGATGTGAAGAATGTATTCTTATATAGTGACCTTCATCAGGAGGTTTATATGACTCAGTCTCCTGGGTTCCTTGCTCAAGGGGAGAGCTCTCTTGTATGTAGTCTTCGTAAGACACTATATGGCCTTAAACAATCTCTTGGGATTTGGTTTGAAAAATTCAGTGATGCCTTATTACAGTTTGGGATACACCAATGTCAATCTGACTATTCTGTCTTTTTCCTCTTATCTTCCCAAGGGAGAGTTCTTCTTATTGTGTATTTTGATGATATTATATCACTGGGGATGACCAACAAAACATTCACAGACTGAAAGCCTTTATTCAGAGACGGTTTCATACCAAAGACCTAGGAGAATTGAGATATTTCATAGATATTAAGGTCTCTTGATCGAAAGAAGGGTCTATTAATCCGAACCAAAGGAAGTACATTCTCAATATTATTGACGAAACTGGTTTGTTGGGGACCAAACCTATAGCCATTCCTATGGATCCAGGAGCTAAGTTGTATGCTGATGAGGGAGAGCTTATTATAGAGCTTGAGAGGTATTGTCGCTTGCTTGGAAAGTTGACATATCTTTGTATCATACGCCGTGATATCATATTTGTCGTAAATTCATTGAGCCAGTTTATGTCCGCTACACATGTACCTCACTCGGACGCTTTTCTAAAAGTGGTGAAGTATCTGAATAACCATTCTAGCCTTTGTTTGTGCTATAGAGCACGTGGTCATATACGTCTTGAGGGATTGAATCAAATTGGGTTAGGGATCCCAATGACACACGATATATCACCGGCTATTGCACCTTTGTTGGAGGCAATCTTGTCTGCTGGAGGAGTAAGAAACAAAAGGTTGTCTCTACATCTAGTGCAGAGGCTGAATACAGGGCAATGATATATACTTCTTGTGAGATGATATGGATTCACTCTCTTCTGAAGGAGATAGGATTTACAGTCCAGTTACCTCTTCACCTCCATACATATTGCTTCGAATCCAATGTTTTATGAGAGAACAAAACACAATGACATTGATTGTCACCATATTCAAGAGAAAGTGAAGAGTGGTTTCATTGATACACCCTTTGTGTCGAGTGATGTTCAGCTTGCAGATATTTTAACTAAACTCTTATTTTTACCACGTCTAGAGCTTTTATGTAACAAGTTAAGTCTAGTTCATATATATTCTCCAACTTGAAGGGGAGTGCTGAATGTAACCCATCACGGGTATTTTTGTTCTTGTACTATCTCTCTCTATATATATATACTAGAGATTACCCGCGTCTTCGACACGATGAACACTTCACTCCTTTAAATAAGTTAAAAATAATAATAATAAATTATTTTTAACTAATTCAAGAAGTTGAGTGCTCATCCTGCCGAAGAAACGGATTATTTTTTTCTTATTTCCTCTTCCTTCCCTCTCCCTCTCTCTCTACTCCCTCTCCCCTTCTCTCTCTTCTCACTCTCTCTTCCACGTGGGATAACGAGATGTCCATAGGGGATATTGGTTGGTTTTCAAATTTCAAACATCAACCTCCTTTATATTATAGAAGATTTGTGAGTGTGCTAGGGTTAACCTAGACACTTTTACCTTCTCATTTGTGCTAACAGACGGAAAAAGAAAAAACGGAAAAATTTACAGTCCCAAGGTGGAGGTAGAAAATAAAATTCTTGGAGCCTACACCATTAGTGGAGATCATTGTCATGGTTGTCGAAATTTCTTTTTCAACTAAAATTAGAAAGGTACGTAAGATAGGTTGGTCATACAACGTCTGACTTTACACACTCATGAATATTCTTTGAAATCAAAACAAGAACAACAGATAATTATCAAGGTTGCCGAAATTTCTTTTTCAACTAAAATCAATAAGGTATGTAAGATAGGGTCATACAATTGTCAGAATTTACAACAAAACCAAAACCAAAATGTGTCCATTATAGGACATTATAGGACACAAAACAAAACATTATAGGACTGATATTAGGGTAAAAATACCCTAATTGTTTATTTATTTATTTATTTATTTTATTAAGAAAGCTCAGCCTTGGGCCAAACCCAAAAAAAGAGGCCCAACATAAGTTTCGGGCCCAAACAAACCAGGCCAGTCTGCAAGAGAGGGTTTGGGCCGGTCAGCGGTCAATGGTCAGCGGGCAGCGGGCAACATGCCAAGATTGACTTTGACCAACAAGTGGAACTTGAATGGGCTAGTTAAGATTGAATAGGCATGACTTTCAAGGGTAAAAAAGGCATTTCTTTAGTCCTCAAAAGGAGGTGATTATTTCCTATAAATGTATCCTCATTTCCTATGCTTAATGTATGCTTTTCTATTTACTATTCAGTCTTCAAAGTTAAAATTTTGCTTTTCTTGCAAGTTATTAACTTAGGCATTGGAGGGAGAATCCTGAGCTCAACCTCGGGATCTCTCCAACCATTCAATTCCTGTGCAGTTGAGGACTCGCGACTTGCGACCTGATGTCAACAATCATCATAGAAGGATAACCGGATTTTCAACCGTTATCAAGCACATTACAGGACACAAAACAAAATAAAAGAAAACCATTATATGTCCTTTATAGGACACTAGGGATACCTGTGTCGTTGGCACGATGAGCAATTGAAATAATGGAAATGAAAAATTGTTTGATAATGGGCGCCAATTCAAGCAAGGACACACAAAACTGAAATAATGAAATAAAAAATTGAAAATGGGCGTCAATTCAACGAGAGAGGAAATGGAAAATTAAAGTGACAGCGAGGGCACGCAATTCAAGCAATGGGCGCCAAACATTTATTACCAACCAATCACATGAGTTGATTTTGCCAAGTAGGATGAAAACAAAGACCAAATTCAAAAACCATGCTCATTTATATTATAGACTAGAGATTACCCGTGTCTTCGACAATATGAACACTTCACCCTCTTAAATCAGTTAAAAATAATAAAAAAAAACATTTTTAAATGATTGGAGTCAAGTATTTATCGTGTCGAGAACGCGGATTAATTTTTTTCTCATTTTCTCTCTTGCCTCTCCCTCTATCTTTCTCTTTTCTCTCTCTCCCCCACATGGACAACTTGTGTCTACTTAGACAAAAGGTTTTCAAAATTCAAACCAAAACCTTATTTATATTATAGATTACTACGGGTAACCCGTGCCGTTGGCACGATAAATATTTTTATAGTTTCATTTTCTTATATCAACATTATTCTTGTATTGATCTACATAAAAATTATGAATTTTGACTATAATATTTTTATATCAATATTAGGCTTGATGTGTGTGTATATATAAAAAGAATAAAAGAAAAATGAATGATTAAGATTTATAAAAGAAAAATGAATGATTGAGATTTGTGAGAAGATAAATTAATTTTTTTTTAATCAGTAAAATGATTTATTGATATAAATGAGAAGATTAATAAGAAGATAAGTTAATAGATATATAAGATTTGAATTGAGTTGTATTTTTTTTATTATAGATTTTATTCCTTTTTTTTAATTATTCCTCTCCCTATAAAATAATCAGTCAATCACATTTTAAGATTATGCCATGTAGGACAAATGTTTATCTCCACTTGTTTATCTCCTCTTGTTTATCTTCCATTCAAATTTTTTTAAAACTCCATCTTCCTTGTAATATAGATAGGATATTATAGGACATTATAGGACCCAAAACAAAACCAAAATGTGTCCATTATAGGACACAAAACAAAACCATTACATGAACATAACAAAACCATTCTTCTTCATTTTATAACCTATAATCCTAGGAATAAAAGGTCCAAAAAATACCATTATAGAAATGCAGCAGTGTTTCCTCAAAATGTGTCGGGCATACGAGTGTAAATAGTGAGATTTACTTAATGGTTTGCAGAGATATATGACTTCAACCATTCATAACACCAAAAATACATCAAAAGTTTAAAAATTTTTTAAAAATAGCCCCTAAGTATAATCTAATGCTAGTTATAGCAATAGAAAAAGCTTTACCAAAGAAAACAGAAATTTTTGGACATCTCAGTTTTCTCACTCCTATGAACAATTTTACTGATTTTACAGATTTTACCTCATGGGTAAGCTTTTTAGGTACTTCTTTTAAAAGAAACCAAGTTTTTACACCATTCAACAAGTTTTATGCTTATGGTTGTAAGAGTTTATGAGTTCACTCGCAATTTTGAAAACCATGATCATTCTCCAGTCATCTATATTACATTGGTTGCCGTTTTTGAATTTAGATACAAACCGTCTAATACATATTTTTGTGTTCAATCAGATGAAGACACGTATTTGCCTTCTCCCGCTCAAATTATTTTGGGTCTCATCACAATCTCTTTCCTACTCTGCTTCTTCCCCACGTCTCACAAAATAAGAAATTCAGCTCTCCTCTGCCTCCTTTCATCGAGTAGTAGCGGCAGCAGCGAACAACATCATCGAGCAGCAGGAGCAGCGATGGTGAACTCCACTTCAATCCCTCCCTCTTTTCTTCTTCTGTTCCCCATCATCATCGAGCAGCAGACACGGCGGAAAACTCCAACAAATCCAAACACTATCTAGGTCAAATCCGAACCCTAGCTGGGATTTTTATTTTGATTCTCTTTGTTTGTCGTCAACAAATCCGATGTAGGGCTGGGCTGTTGATTCTCTCTGTTTGTCGTCAATAAAAACCCTAGCTAAGATCATAGGATTTGTCGTCAACAAATCCGATGTAGGGCTGGGCTGTTGTTACTCTATTTCCATCATTCACAAAGTTGCCTGATCCCACTCTGGTGATGTAGTAGAACATGGTTTTCAAGATCAGCCTCCCATGGTTTATCAGCATTCTATTTTAGATTATTCTTGATATTTAGTGAACTCCTTTCCTTAAATCTGCAGGTTAATTCCACAGCAAACAGTAGTGCAGGTGACTCTATTCATTCTTATTCTTCTGGGAATGAAGATCTCGCAGTCTGAGGTATGGATCGCAGGTGACTCTATGCTGATAAACCAATGCAGGTGACTCTATTCAGGTGACTCTATTATTTCTTATATCTATTAAAAAATCTCGCAGTCTGAGGTGTGGATATGCTGGACATTTATTTTTAACTTTCTGTTTTTTGGCTGATATTTTGTTTTTGTTTTTCTCATTCTCACTTTCACCTACTGCCTACAATATTCTTTTTTGTTTTTCTCATTCTTACTTTCACCTACAGCCTCCATCCACGGCCCACCTTCGGATCATCACAAAACCTTGAGGCCCTTGCACTTCAATTCATTGATTCTAAGTTTGAAAACGGAGATAGTATATGTGATCCCAATTCTGATTTTGCAAGGTAACACATTTGTGCATCCCATGGTTTAGTAACTTCTATGTGTGATGTAAGCAGATGCTTTTAGTCTTACTTTCTGGGTTCAAATCTTAGTTTTG
>JAOWBR010000001.1:212762-229377 GCA_028571145.1 Dionaea muscipula
CGATCCGTGATCCGTGGATTAAATCCGTGTCCGAACCGTATACTAATGGATCGGACACGGATTGCATTTTTGAAAATTCGTGACTAGCGGATCTGTCCTCAAATTCTTAGGAATCCGATCCAATCCGATCCACGAACACCCCTACAAATCACATACCTCTTTTTGTTCTCTCTCTCGCTTCCTCTGTTGTCTCTCACTCTTTATTTTTCCCAAGGCAAAGTTCAAAAATTGGGAAAAATCAACGAACACAACCGCGACTAACTCCAGTAATGAATCAACGAGGCAAATCCACTGCGAAATCCACTTTATCTTTCTTTTTCCACAGCAAAATCCACGGCAAAAAGTGGAAAAAATCCATTGTCTCTCTTTAATTAGAATAATGATACAAGTACAACCATTTCTATACAATAATATGCATAACATCATCTACACCATTTATTTTTAAAAATTATTGTGATCTTGCACCAAAAAATTATTATGATCCTATATCAACCATCATCTACACCATCCATCATTTACACCTAAAAAATCCAATGGCTGTGATCCATCATCATTTATACCAACCATCATCTACACCATCCATCATTTACACAACAAAAATTATTATGCTTTAATCATTTTTGTTTTTTTTTTTTCGTGCCCAAATAGACGGACTGCATAGACTCAGCACCTCCAAAAAGGAAAAACCAAAGAGGGGGGAAGCGATGGCTTTGAGAATGGGCTAAGTATCCTATACCAAGCCCATTTTTCGGCCCAATCAGAGAGATCCCCTCGATTCAGCATTCACTTTCTCTTTCTCTGGCTCTTCATTTTGGAAAATTCATCATCGCCTGCTATATATATTCATATCCGATTTTCCAGAAAAAACTGAGCTCAAATCCCTTCTCCGTCTTCATCCTCCCCTGTTTCCTCGTCTTCTCTCATTGTGCCCCCACCCATCTATCCTTCATCTCCAAATCATCTGCTCTTCATCCTCGAAATGGCGGATCAATTGACCGACGAGCAGATCTCTGAGTTCAAGGAAGCTTTTAGCCTCTTCGACAAGGACGGCGATGGTCTGATTTTTTTTTTTAAAGCTCTCCTCTCTTGTTTTTTCCTTCCTTCTTTCTTTCGTGGGTTTAATTTCATATATGATTGTTGATTTGTGCTCGGTTTTTTTCTCTGATTTTGTGATACGGTGATTTCCCCCTTTAGATCTGATTCCGGGCGATCCTTGATTTTTTGCGCCTATCTGATCTATCACCGCGGTTCCTTTTCTTTAGGGTTATTTTGATTCCATGTTCAATGATTGATTGTGTGTTGTCATTTTTTTGATTTGTCCGTTCAAGCTTTCATGGGGTCGGATGAAATTTAGGACTTATTGCCCTTTGATCTGGGTCTCTAGGGTTGAATCTGGATCTCGTCAGAAAAGTGTTATTTGTTAAGAGATAGGCTAATGATTACCGCACCATGGTATCGGTATACAGCATGAGGGTAACACCCTTAATTAAAAAATGTTTCTTTTTTGGTCCAGATGTATTAATTTATAGAATTTTAGGCTTATTTCGTTTGAGAATTTGGGGCTTGTATGGTTATCCGTTTTTGGGGTTATCAGATTAATGAATGTTCATGGTCCCACTTCAATGCCATATCAAGAGTAGTATCCTACACATGTATGTGTTCATGTTGAGGATACCTGTCTGTCCTTTTGTTCCCTAACTAGGCTAACATGTCTATGCGGGGGCATGTTTATTAGATGGTTATGTAATTCACCTGAGGAATGATATGCTATTTGTTGACGATGATGTTCCCGTTGCTAGCCATTAAAATGCTGTTTCCATTTGTTGTCATCATCTATTGGAAATCATAGAAGGAGAAGTTTTATGAACCTGTTTATGCTTTTAAAATGTTGGACTTGGTTTGCGGGTGTTGATTCGCACGAGGAAAGGAACTTGATTTTCTTATTCTGTATCCCTACATGGAATCTAAAATCTACATTGTTTTCTAATGTCTGAGCTTTTCGGGATATTACCGATTAATTTATGGTCTGCTGCCCATTACTGACTCTTTCTTGCATGATCCAAGCTGATCATGTAGGATGTATGATGGAGTTAAGTAGCATTGCTGCTGTTTTCATGTGCGGGTTTGATTGAATTTTGCCTTTCGAATCGAGACCATGGATGGTTCTAGAAAGAGGGCTTTAACATATTTCACCCTCTATCTTCCGTGTTGTGTTTGTTTTTGTTGTTGAGTGAGCAGCAGGGAGATAACAGAGATATGCTTCCTTTCATTGTTTCCATGCATACTACCAGCAGTAGTGTAGTGTAGTTTCTCTCTGCAATGTGATGTGATAGAATCTAGACTAAGAGGGTTGCTATATATATGAATTCATAATATTCCTATATGCCCATTGGATTACTGCAGGCTGCATCACGACCAAGGAACTTGGCACGGTCATGCGCTCGCTGGGACAAAATCCTACTGAAGCAGAGCTGCAAGACATGATAAATGAAGTGGATGCTGATGGAAACGGGACTATCGACTTCCCGGAATTCCTTAACCTGATGGCCCGGAAGATGAAGGACACTGACTCTGAGGAGGAGCTAAAGGAGGCTTTCCGTGTCTTTGACAAGGATCAGAATGGCTTCATCTCCGCAGCCGAGCTCCGCCACGTGATGACAAATCTTGGTGAGAAGCTGACAGATGAGGAAGTCGATGAGATGATTCGTGAGGCTGATGTAGATGGTGATGGCCAGATCAACTACGAGGAGTTTGTCAAGGTTATGATGGCCAAGTGAGAATCGAATCAACTCAACTCAACTCAACTCAACCCCACCCCAGTCCACCCTCTCTACCTTTAAATCAATCCTAAAAACAAAACCAACAGGGCAGGCAGATAAGTTTGATTGATGAGATTCAACTTCCTATCTCTATCTAGGATGATAAGTAAAGTACATTTGCCTCTCTCTATCTATCTACTTAGTTTTGACGATGGCTTGCAATGTTTCTTCTTAATTTCTCATGTTTGCTGCATTGTTCTGGTAGCTTGATAGTTTATCTACCTGTTTGCCCTTTTCCCAGTGCTATTCTTCTTCGTCCCGTCCCGTCCCGCCCGTGTTTTTCAGCTTTGTTAATTGTTATTTATGAACCTAGAACAATCGGCTTTCTTTCATGACTCAATTTTTGCTACTCTATATGTGTTTTGGTTTTGTTGGCTTAGCATAACTCAATGTTTTCAAGGAACAAAATGGTGGTTAAAAATAACATAATCGTGTTAAAGGTAACTACGGTGGTGGCAAAGAAAGGTGGAGGTTTTGAGGCCACGATTAGGAACAAAACTAGTGCATATAACTAACTAGTTGATGCCATTGTGACTACTAATGTGGTTTTCGTAAACAAATAAGCAGGCGGGGGGCAAAGAGATCTGATGAATGGAGCAGGGAATACAAGGCAAAGCGCAAGAATAGCAGCTCCTCCCCCTCTAGGAAGACGGTCTGCTGCAATGGCTTATGCGCCATCCTTCTGCTTGCGTTAACTTCATGAATTCATATGATCATTTTCCAGTGAAAAGGAGAATTCTCCACATTTTAATGAGGATTAATTTTTGGTGTAAATTTTCTCTATTTTCTACACAAAAAATATATTATAATATATAAAGTAAAGTTTTGTCATTGATCGGTTTCTTTCTTACAACAAAGCAATCTTTAAGACAATAATAATTGATAGGACAATCCAACCTACAAGGACAGACTTAGACTTAATAAAAAATAAAAAGACTTCCCCTCTTTTACTTATAAATCCTTCTTTTCACTCTTTTATATTTTAAATGTCGTCTATTTAATTTCTATCTTTTCTTATGCGGAGTATGATTCTTTGATGTGGGTCATCTCATAAATTCATAATTCCAAAGTACCAAGTATATACGCTGCTCTCTCTTAAGTAGACTTATCCTCAAGCCCGCCTTTATTAAACTGCTCCTGATTCGCTTTTATCTTCAACCTTTTTCTTTGAATCTCAATTCTCATGCCATGCATGCAGAAAACGTAAGAGGGGGATTGAAGAAAGGAGGCAAAGCAGAGATTCCAAGCAGAGAAAAGCAAGAGGCATAAAGCGATGGAGAAAAGTTGTGAGACATGTGATTCAAACGTGTTATACTTTAGTCCAAGGTGGAAAACTATGTGCAATAAAAATAATAACATATCATCAATCATGTAAGCTGATAACACCCTAAAAATAATAATAATAAAGTAATATGAGAAAGCTAGGCTTTTTATGCCAGAATATCAATATGCAGTAATAGCAACTATCAGTGAAACTGTGGAGTGTGGATCACCCAGTGCAGTGTTGTGCAGCATCAAGGTCAAGGGTGGACGCGTTGCGGGAGATCTAAAAATGGCTTGAAGGTCAAGATCAATCCGATGAGCTGCAACAGATTCAACACGAAGAACACCATCTGGTCACCTGCAACCCCATGAGTTGATACTTTGACAATCAAGCAAAAAATTTTATCAACTATCAAGATCACATTCACAGCAGGCTCAGGCTCATACTCATACCTGGAAGAAAAGCTGCATATTGACGCTTCTGCGTCCAAGAAAAGCTGCAAACATCGATTTAAGGCAAATATGCAAAGTGATATTAACATAACTGCACGATAATCGCCGGCCAAAAGATTTTGAAAAAAATAAAAATAAAAATTACTACTTACAGAGCACCTCCACCTGCTGGACCTACAGCTTTGAAGATAGACATGGCAGTCATGGAAAGGCCGTTAGCAGCTCCTCTTTGGTGTTGTGGCTATCACATCACAGTAGAGTAGACTTTTATCAATGCTGGAAATGAAAAAGGATTAATCGAAGAATCGAGCAAGTCAACGTACCACTGCGTTGTTCAGCAAGATAAATATTCCAGTGACCAGAGAAACCTGCATCAAGGAACTTATTCTATTACTAGGCAGTGAACAGAATAGAACAAGAGACAGCTTCACTACACCCTTACATTAATTCCAAGAGCCTAATCTGCAGATAGGGTGTAGGCAGTGCGTTTTAGGTAGTTCACAGTCAGTGCACTATAATATATTCGTTGGATCTTTGGTGTATGTGTCATGTGGATACGTGAAAGCCGACCCCACCTAGTGGGAAGGAAGAGGTCGTGTTGTTGATGTTGTTTATTAATTCCGAGAGCCAGAGTCTAGTCTCGGTGGTTGTTTGAAGACAAATTACAACATACTATTAAAATTAGGGTAAAAGAAAGGGAGACTCACAGATAGAGCATTCCTTAATAATGCTGCAATATTGAGTACTAGATGCAGGGCCAGTCCTGAAAGCAAGGCTATGTAAGGGAAGCTTGATAGCAACGGGATCGATACAACCTGAGTGAAGAGAAAAATGATAAAAAGAAGAAGAAGAAGAAGAAGAATGTATTAGTGAATTTGGTCGAGCTTACAAAACAGCAGAAGTCGGAGATGATAATAGAGTTATTCAGTACCGCTGAAAGGCGAGTAACAACTAATGGTCCAAGATGTTTCTCAACTTGTGGATACACTAAAAACTGAAACAGTAAAAGCCCGAATCCTGTAATTACATGAGGAAGAACCTTTAAGACAAAAAGAGCTATAAGATTTTGAAAAATGACAATTACTTTCACCGATTTGATATGCAAGATTTCATGACAAGTACCTCTATCATCAATCAAACAAAAGACCCTAATGAAGAAAGCACGAAAAAAGAAAACCAAATTCATCTAAGTATCATGGGTCATGTTGTATGCCTTACATTACAGCTTGCAAAGGAAATGACCTATGACAGCAGAATGTCATCGATGGTGAATATAGCTATTCTCAATTGGCAAAAAAAAAATGTGGTTATTAGGTATAGCAATTACAGTACGACTCATTCTGAAGGACCTAGACATATTACAATCCAACAGAGAGGACGCTTTACATTGGATGGAGTGGAGGAGGCTGATAAGTGTGACAGACCACACTCAGTGAGGAGTAGTCGTGGTAGGCAGAAGGGGTTGAGATCGAGGCTCCGAGACTTTTGGTGTTCACGTTTATGACCTTTGTTGATGTTGATATGGTTTTTACATTACCATGCATTGTTATTCATTGGTTAGCAACATACGTTTGATGTATTTTGGATTACTATATTGCTATGTATATTATTATATTTTTAAATTTACTATTATTTTTAGCTCAAACCTAATCTGCAAATTGGGTGTAGGCAGTCAGCACACTATACTCATTGGATCTTTTGTGCATGTATTCTGTGGATATGTGCGGTCGACCCTACTTAGTGGAAAATAGTCGTGTTATTGTTGTTGTTACAATTACAATACGACTCATTCTGAACAAAAATGGGTCGCATTCATGTTAAATGCGATGCAAGTCTTCAAGGGAGTTCTTCCTTGACACGCGCACACCCCCCAAAAAACTGCACACTTTTAAGCAAGTTGAACTTTCACTTTCCTGGCATCGGCCCTTAAAAACTTTCAAAGAGGCCAACAACAGGGATTTACACAGCAGTGTGCTTACCTGAGATAGCCAAGACTATGCCCACATCTTGAGATGAAAAACCCAAACCACCATACTTCTTATCACTGACTGCCCACATTGAGAAAATCTGCAAAATGTCGCACATAAGCCGAAGGAAGAGATGAGGAGGACAACCTAAGACCCTACACTATCATATGGCAGGTATTTGGGGCACATGGCCCATCCCAATGTTAAAATAAATATTATTCATGGGCCTTCTACCGTCAGGTCGATCTTTTGGTAGGGTTGATTTCCTTACATGGTATCAGAGCAGGCGTGACCAAAAGGTCACGAGTTCGAATCCTGCGAGCGCGACCCCCATTTATTTAGCACTTGGTATGAGGTGGACCAATGCACAGTTCACGCTTCAAACCCAAAAGAGGCATTCGTGTGAGGGGGCGTGTTAAAATAAATATTATTCATGAGCCTTCTACCGTCAGATCGATCTTTTGGTAGAATTGGTTTCCTAACACTCAGGCCTGGAAAGACCTTGTTGTTGGCCATGCATGCTTAGAAAGTCCTCCCACTTTAAACACAAATCAGATGAATCTGATAGGCAGACTCATTAGATTGCCACAGAATCAGCAAACAGAGAAGGGTGCAGCAATGAGCCAATAAGGATAGATAGAAGATAATCTACCTCACTATAAGCCATCTCTTGAAGTGAGAAAACACAATACACAATGATAGTAGACATTAAAGGCCAATTCTTTAAAAGACTTCCAGTTCCACTTCCATCAGATGGTGAAGGTTCTTTCTTGGACTCAATATCGGCAGAATCCTCCTTAAATCCTTTCGAGGAAGCCCTTGGCATGCAGCATGAGTCACCTTTCCCCTTTAGACTACCTTCATGTTTGTGCAATGTTTCCTGCAGTGATCCCAGATTGGACAAGAATCATAATACCCCTTCCTGGACTGTTACAATGATATATGCATTGAAGAAGTTGCTGAATCTTACAGGAATCCACCAGCATAAAGAAAATGTTGCGGCGGCATAGAGTGATATTATAAGGCATGGCAAAAAGTAAGGAAACCTGCACTTTATATGTGTATAAAGAATTTACTGAGACTGACTGACAAAACCAATTGAAGAAGAATGGCAGATGTGGCGTACCTTCCAAAAAGAGAGTTCTTTGGAAAGAGATTCGGATATTTGTCTGCAGGCTAGCACAAAATTTTCATTTAAAAACATATGATAACTTAGTCAGCAAGAAAATAATTTTCATTTACAATTACACTAAGTAGCTCCATAACCGGAAAAAAAAATAATAAAAAGAAGAAAGAAAACATTTGGAGCACTCATCACATAGACATATCACTTAGCTACCTCCCCTGCTGCATGCTGAATAAATCACATACCTTAAGGCTTAAGATAACTCAGGGAGAATAGAATGAACTACGAAAAACATCCTGATTAAAAACCACTGGCAAGGGAAGACAACAAAAGTACTTACAAGCACAACCTCAGTATAAGCCAGTAAAAGAGAGTAAACCCTTGAAATAAGTGGAAAATTCCTTTTACGATTAAGGAACGGAAACATATCTTCAGTCCGAAAACAAGGAAAATATACCTGTGCGAAGAAACCTCCAATGGCTGGACCAATGACAAGTCCAATCCCGCGAGATGTACTCACCTGTAAGGAAGCCCACAGATTTTAAGCTTGAAGCACTGGGAAAGGATAGTCATGGGATATACTGCAATTATCCCACAATCAGAACGATTCTTTTTTCTTTATTTCCGGGTAATTCTGAAGAAATGGAACAAGAAGATTTTCCTTACAACGGATAGTGCCAAAGCACGATGCTCCTCTCTGCAGATTTCTGAAGCATAAGCCTGATGTTATAAACGCAATATCAAGCTCACAATAAACAGGAAAAGAGAGGGAAAAAAGGGAAGGACAACTCATAGCCCATTGTATGAAATTTTTACTGAAAAATACAGCCACAATAATGTGAGCTTGATTACTCGTGATCATGCAAATGTGGAATAACATCGTACCCTTATGGTGCCGAGTAGACTGCTGAAACATCCAAGGAAAAACCTTAGGGAAAGTGCCATCCAGAAATTAGAGCTGAGACCAAAGAGTGTGTTGAGGATAACCCTGCATCCAAGGTCATTATATCAGGCAGGTCTAGCAAAGCCAGTGAAGGTCAATTAACAATATTGTGCTTTTGGGATTATGCCAGGGAAGTTTTTTCATAATAGCGGCATTACTTACACTGAAAGTGTTCCTATCAGTATAATAGGTTGGCGACCATATCGATCAGCTGCCACTCCCCAACCAATGGATGTCAAGGCTCTTCCAACCATAAATGAAGATCCTGAAAACACAAAATCGAACTTGTTCAATGGATTCTAGTTACTATGGATTCTAAGTCAAACTGCAAACTCTTCGAGCTATAAGTTAATGATTGCATCATTGTACCCACAAATCCAGCATAGAAGCCAATGTCTTCCACTTGTTTGGCGATACCAAAGTCCCTGATCTGCAAAACAAGCAAACTGATGTTTTCATCAAATTCGTATTAAATGGAAAAACAAAAGTAAGAAAGTTATCCAGTACATACCATAAAGTAAAGAAATGGAAATAACGATGACGTCGGCAAAGCTGGAAAGACAATAAAAAGGGGTGAATAACAGAACAAACTAGATCAAGGACATCTCTAGCACTGAAATCCTTCTATTAACTAACATTTTCAAATAGCATGGAGGTGTATTCTCCTCTTACAGTTATCCATCCCCTACCCTATCATAAACAAATAGATAAGACATATGGTACAAACTCCCATTCACAATAAAAATAAATCCTAATATAATTGATTGGTCACACTACTCATGCTCTCTCATTTCCCTCTGAAGGACCAGCGTCGTAATTAATCAAGGCACGGCATTGAATAGTAGAAGTTCTGGCAACATAGATTATTCAGTATTGAATTTTGTCAAACTTTTGTGATTAGATCATGTGACGTTTTCACTCGATTATCATGAGATAAATAAGTTGAAAACAATATGGGCAATAATTACAGCTGCACCTGCACTATATTTGTTTTCTTTTCTAGATAGGGGCATTATCATGGCTCAAAAGAAATTTTAGAGGCTCATAAGGATCCATTTGCAAGTGAAGCCCATGAAGGACTGACTATATGAGATCTTAACAAATCGCTGAAAATTCACGACTTGTAATAAGGAGAAAGAGAAAACAAATGCTTTCACCAGAAAAGAATCCACTTCTCTTGATCGAATAATTCCTCCATTGCTCAATACTCCAAACTTGAGAAGCTAGATAGACCAAGCAAGCTTAGACCTTAGCCAGATTTCAACAGGATCAATTATTACTTACTATTAACTCGTTATCCAAAGTATCATATTCATAGATGATATATATTGCAAGATCTTGGAAACATTCTTGAGAGAACCCTAGCTCCCTTGACTTGATCAGTTCAATCAGCTGCTATAATCCCTCTTAGTTAGCATAAAGTGGTGTTATTGGCATGGCAAGTTGGCAGCTACAAAATTGATGAAGAAAAAGAAGAGGTGCAGAAAGAATCAAACAAGGAGAAGAAGAGAAGACAACCAGTGCAGAGAGAGACAAGCCAGATGTAAGCTAACTCCTTGTAAGGGATCCCTCTTCGTTCCTCATTCAGACGGTCCACCCTGCAACCTGGGCAGTTGGGGTACTGTCTTTCTTCATCATTGCTTATCAAGGGTTCCTTGGAAGCCCAGTTTTGGGCAGCTTCTGATACCATGATGATAGCAGAAGAGGGACTCTCCTTCCTCGTATGTATTCAGCAAACAAAAGGGTGTGCGTATTTTCTCCATTACCACTAGATATTAGCCGGGCAAGCAAAGGTGCAGTGGAAGTCTAAGAAAACGATGCCCACAACAAACTGGGATGATCGGGCTAGGGGAGAGCATTCGGTTATTTCGGTCCAATTCGATTTTAAAATTTTAGTTATTTCGGTATTTGGTTCATAAAAATAAAAACCGAACCGAACCAAAATAAATTTGGTTCGGTTCGGTTTTGGAACTGAATAATTCGGTTCGGTTCGGTTCGATTCTTTCAAAACCGATATTTTTGTAAAAAATTGGCATACATTATTTATTTCTACTCAATGTACCAAAATAAATTTGGTTGGGTTCGTTGATTTTAAATTAAATTTTAATATTATTAATAAAATTAGAATCATTACAAATAAAACGTTTTCATAGTATATCGAGCGTGGACATAAATATTTTTAATAAATATGATGTTTTTACCGTTTTTAAAGTTGGTTAATATATTATGTTTTTTACCCTAACAATTATTTTTACCCTTTTTACCCTAATAATTAGGTTATGTAATGGGTATTAAAATTTAATTTAAAGTTAATTCGGTTTATTCGGTTTAAACCGAATTTTGATTTTTAAAACCGAACCGAACCAAACTTTTTAAAAAGAACCGAATAAACCGAACCGAATAAACCGAAACCGAATAAACCGAAAATTTTCGGTTTTATCGGTTCGATTTTTTCGGTTTATTCGGTTTAAACCGAAGTTTGCTCTGCCCTAGGTGTGGGGCTTTTTTTTATCAGGCTTTTTTTTCTTTGTTTTGTTTTTATTGCAAGCTATAGTAATTTTTTCAACTTAATATTTTTATAAACTCTAAAACAATTATATATGTCAGCTTTTATGATTTTTTTACACCCTTAATTTCACATACCACTGAACGTGCTCTAAGAGCGGAGAGTCTCATAGTGGAGCTGGAGCACAAAAAAACAACCGGAGAACGGGAGAAACTGAAAAATTGAGTGAATTGGTGGTAGAGAAATGAAGATGGGCTGGAAAAGAATCTGAAACTGTCCAATTCTTTTATCTAGGAGCCCGAAAAATAGAAATGAGTTTTATTGATCCAATGTGAAAAAAAGGAAGCAAAAATCTGAAAAAAAAAAAAAAGAAACAAAAACCAACAGAAAATTGGAGAAATTGGGCTGATAAGGATGCTCTAAGTTCGAGTTTTGAAAAGAATGAGTGAGGCTCGAAATCATAAATTTTTAATAATTTCGTTTTGCTATTTATTTTCATTCCATTCATTTTATTTCGCTTCAATAGTTTTGAATGGACAACTCAAATAATATCAATGGTTTATGTTAGGTTTGGAAGTTTTATTAGTTTCCTCAAAATCCATACAATACTCCGAGCCTCATTATTATTACGAATGGCATCTATATAGTCTTTAGTCGTATATCTTTCTAATATACTACTCCTAACTCAAGATAATTTAGGGATGTCCGAATTGAGCTCCCTCATTCGTTCCTCATACTTCGTGCTATATCTCAAATCATGTCAGAGATTGTCTTTAGACATTTTGTTTTTTAGCATCATGAGAGATCGTAAGTGATAAGATTTTGGCAGCCGGTTTTGTTATCAAGCTTGTATTTAGATATGATGATGCCTGAGACATGTTCTAGGATGTGGATTGGATGAGTTCGGCTGTGGCCGATGGGCCTGATTGTACTATATGATTTTGTAACTATGTACAGTTATAATATACTTACCACTTCGAAGAATTTGACGAAGTAGGCATAACTGCCATTCAAGTGTGTCTTATCCTAGACTTGTTCGAGCCATATGCTCCTCAAGCTCATTTAGATTTCTTTCTAAACTAGCTTTAACTCTTCGAAAGTTTACTACTAAAGAATTGTTATTGAAGCTCAACTTGCGTTCCGATAACCAAATTTCGTTCGCTAGTTTTATCGTAGAATCAATTACCTATCTCAACGGAACTCTTACAATGAATCTTCCTAGATCAGTTACATTTCATAATAGAGTGAGGAAATTACACGGTTCGCCACCAGCAACAGCAAATCAATTCCTGGTAAACAAAGTGCTTTCCAAAAGTGACTGATTCTTCCTTCAATCAACAATGTCTTTGTTAGAAGCAAATTTCTCTTACAGTTGGAGAGAAGACTCAGCTAGCAACCACGATTCAATGCAAGGTTATAACAACGATGAGATTTGTCTAATGAATACAGATGGAACAGAACTCTCTCAAAGGAAAACTTTGTATATGAAAAAAGCCCATCGGATGAAAAATGCAAGAAACAATATAAGTTTCATCGCTGATGCCGACCTCTACCAGGCCCGAAACGACCACCTCTCCTATGAAGCTGTCTCCCGCCACGGTTAGAAGATGCACCCTGATTGAAGTACTGATAGGAATTAGCTTCACCATTCTGTGCAAAACTAGGTTGTGGTTGTGGTTGTGGTTGAAGCTGTGAATCAAAACTCGGTCCAGCTAGCGGTTCACTGGAATCAAAACTCGGTCCTAGTGCAAGTGATTGAGGAAGCTGCCCCTGCAGACCAATCCCACTGAAAACCCCAAGCTGAGGAGAGTTTGTCAGCAGCCCAGCCCCAGCTGGCAAATCACTGGTTAGAGGAAACCGCTGCTGAAATGGAACTCCTCCGTTTGCTAATGGCATTGAGAAAGCTTGAAGATGATTCTGTTGAAGCCACGGAGGCGTCCCAAAGACAACATTCTGAGGCCGGTATTGGATCCCAGGAGTCCATGGAGCACCAGCTGGTCCTGGTTGGGCCAACTGAGGAAATACCAAACCGGTAAAAGGCGTTGCAGCTGGGAATACCTGACCAAATCCAGACGGAATAAACTGGTTACCATGATTCACAGCACCAGTAACAGTATGCCCCTGCAATTGCATCATATGGTGGGGCTGTGACTGTGATGGAAAATCCGTTATCTGAGCGAGTGGACGAAATTGTGTAGGTCCAACAAACCCAGAACTGAAAACCTGCCCGGACCCAGACCCGGACCCAGACCCAGACCAGTTGTGCACTGAAGCTGAACCCTCAATCTCATGCTGCTGCTGCTGCTGCTGCATTTGATTTGCTAGTGATGGACCTGCATGTGTTGGTGCTCGAGGCACGGAAGGTTCAATATTTTTGCTTTTCCTATTATTCCTAGTCCTAGGAGGGTTCCTTCGACTCGCCTCCCCGTTTCCTGGTCTCTGATGATTGTTCTTCTTTCTTTTCGTCATCTTTAACATTCTCTTGTACTCAGCCTCCTTCTCATCATCAGAGAACTCGACCTCATAGGATACCTCTTCATCATTCTCGCCAGATGCATCGTATCCTTTATGGTAAAGGTTTTGGTCACTAAGGACATGATCAACAAACTCTTGGACAAAAGATATTGAAGTGCCTTGTTGGATCCCAGATGGGACTTCACTTTCTGAGTTATACCTCACCATATAATAAGGGTTTTTCACCGGTCCAAAGATTTCATCTACTATACCTAATGCCGATCTAGTTTCCGTTATCCATAACACTGAACCTTCACTAAGAGGATTATGTTTTTCCATCCCTTCAACAATCACTTGAGCACCTATTATCTGCCAAACAGTGGATTCCGATTCATAGGGTCATTATGTATTCAGAGTGAATACATGCGACCAACATAAACGTGAAAATTGAAATGAAAGCTTACGGATGAAACAACTCCCACGGGAAGCATTTGGTGAAATGGCTTTAAGGAGATACTCACAGGAGGAACTGGAGGGAGAACCTGCAAATCATCTAAGCTAAGCTATTACCAAAACTTCTTTCTAATTTTGATCAGAAACGGAAATTTATAAAGAACATTAAAAAGAACCACAAAAGCCGAGGACACAACTTTAAATTGCTACATATATACAGATTGTGCATTGACACTTAAAGTAAAACAACGCCCTTCAAATTCAATTGCCGATACTTCAGGTTCAAAAAACATGAACAGCATAATAAATCATTATATGCTATACGTGCTCAAAAGACTGATGCACAGCTCGATTGATCAGCAAAACAAAAATTTGATTCTTTTCTCTGTGTAGGAGCACAATGGGATCTACAACAGACAACTTTTAACAACAATAACAACATGGCCTCTTCCCTTTAGGTGGGGTCGGTTGCACGTATCCGTAGGACATATGCACCAAAGATCCGACGAATATAGTGCGCTGGTTGTCGGCTATCTAATACGCACTGCTTGCACCCAATCCACAGATTAGGTTTAACCTAAAAATAGTATATAACAATAAATCCATACAAAAAACATCCAGCTATGCTAATGCCACTACCTATTATCAACTAATGGATAACGATGCATGACAATGTAAAAAAAAAACATATCAACATTAACAAAGACCATTGACGTAAACACCGAAAGCCTCGGTGCTTCTCCTATCACGGCTACTTCTCACTGAGTGGGGTCAACCACACCCAAACAACTTTTAACATCCATCATCTATTCTGCAGGACTTCATAAAGCAGTTTACATAACAGAAACTTCCACCATTGCACATCCTATCCATAATGATACTAAATTCACCCTTTGATTCAATTAAAAGGGTTTGCTAGTAATAATGCATTATGTTCTATTTGATAAGTGTGACTCCCAATACATCTCTTGGTATGCACATGAAAGGTAGTATCTTTTAGAGTTTACATTACACATCGAACCTCTGATCCTTAGCACTCAATTAATGGATATGTAAAAGGTAAACTTGCCATAAAAAAAAATGCATAGTGACAAATAGAAATAATAATACAAGAAGCAAATACAATTACCTCAAGTTCATTCTTTGACCTTATCGGTCCCTTGATTTCGCCATCACCTTCATCATCATCGTCGTCACCACAATCATACTCTTCATAAGCCCCCAAACCCCTAGATTCTTCTTCATCACTATCATCATGAACATTATCACTCCAGTCAACCATCTTATCTGCATCAGTCTCCAGTATCTCACCTTCTTCCATATCCTCTTTTCCTTCAGCAGTATACCTGTGTACCTCTCCCATATCCTGTCCCTTTATAAGTACTTTATCCTCCACCATCTCCTTCTTATCTTCCTTCTCACCATCATCATCACCGGTGTCCTCATTTTCACTGCTGGATGGTGATTCTGAAGAGGAAGCCGAGGATGAACTCTCACTTTCGGCTTCTAAACCGCTATCGTTTCCATCCTCATCATTCACCATCATAGTTCTCTTTACCTCATCCTCTTGAATAACAGAGCTCTGTGAATCACAAACTAAACTAACCTTCTCCATTCCTTCCTCGAGCAAACTACCCAAACTCTCTAATATCTCACCACCACCACCATCGACCTCCCTCACCTTAGACTTTTCTGCAAGGGCAATCCCTAATCCACCAAAATCCGCAACTCCACCACACTTCTCCATCTCCACTTTACAAGACTCGGTCTTTTCCAACTTAACCCCATCAAATTCAGCTTCGATCAACCCCTTTTTGTTAAAACCCCCAGCAACTGCAACATGCCCATCAACAGTGCCAACCTCAGTAAACCCATCTTTTTCTTCTGAGCACTTCGCATCTTCACTCAATCCAACAACCCCATCAGGGATTTCATTCTCGAGATAAATTCCTACAGTATCTGGGACTTGCATTTCGTCTATCCAATCCCTTATGGACTCAAAATCCGAGAAAGAATCAACAGGAGGCAGGGAAAGATCGTCGATTCCAGGTATGTCGGGCAAATAACCGAGGTTAAAGTCCTGCAACAGCAACTCGCTTGAGCTCTTGAGCTTTGATAAAGGTGTTTGATGCTTGGCCTCCTCTTCTATAGCGCGGTCGGCGACAAACCGCACCATCTCTGAAGGAAAATTGAAGCTAGCCTTGGGAGGATGGAGTTCATAGCTTTTGCCTCTTCAGGTTATGAATTCAGGGTTCTAGAGGGGTTTTGGGCTTTGAATTTCTAAGATGCGCCGCAGGCCCGCAGGCTGACAGTGACAGAGAAGCGACGTCGTATTGAAGGGGTTAATCAACAAAGTTTAAAAAGATGAATGTGTGAGGCAGTAAATCGAGTAGAGTAACTCGAATTCTCGAGATCGGCTCGATTAGAACTCGGTCGAACTCGAACACGTTTATATAATTGTTATAGATGGAATATCCCAGGAGGACATGTTGACAAGACGACAAAGGCCAAGCGATCGAACCAGAGTAAAGAGAAGCTAGACCTGGCTCGACCTCCTTGCCCGGCTCGGCCACCCGGCCCGAGTAGGGGAGGAGGGGTATGTAGGATATTGCATATCATCCCGATTGCCTA
>JAOWBR010000001.1:274621-287683 GCA_028571145.1 Dionaea muscipula
GAGAGGCCTAGCCTGATCTGATAAGTGCTAATTCGGTTCGGATAGACTTCATTCAAGAACGCCGCCGTCCCGCCCCTGGAATCAATAAGAAAACAAGTGCTAAGTTTCAGATCAGTGAATAAACCGAAACGAAAGAAGAGACCTTCTCACTCGGCGCCTAAAGCGCACTATGCCCCGCTTCAACAAATGAGAGTTTTCGGTGGAACCGGTGAACCGCGCGAGCTGGTTAGATGCGTGGGACAGAGGGCTCGTAGTACCTGCTAGCGCAGCTATGCTGTTGAAGGGAAGGAGTCTAAATCGACCCCCTTCTTTTCTTTTTTTTTCTTTGAAAAAAAAACAGTACAAAGAGATTAGACTCTCGGATGAGACTAAGCAGCTACCGACCGTTCCGACGCGCCCCTGACCTATCTTGATTAAGACCGAAACCCTATTTAAAAGAAAATGGAGCCTAGTTTAAGCTGTCAAACAAATGATCGAATGGAAAATGAAAAAAAACCACTAGTAGGGATATGGATAGAGTCTCGCTCAGTAAAGAGAGTTGTAAATTCGTAAGATCATGATAGAGTCCCCTTTACTTGATTCTATTCTATTCTATTAGTTAGTAAAGCGCGTTAGCTGCTATCTTTCTAAAGCAACAAGCGAGAAACTTGACTTTGAGAAAGAAGGTGCTTGTTGCCGCTTTATTAATTAGTAAGTATTAGCTTAGAGCGCCTCAATAAAGGGGATCGTTAGATCGCTTGACGGTAAATAGAAAGAAAGGGCTTTTTCATAAGGGTGCGCAGGTTTGGAACCCGGGCCTTTCAAATGACAACTGCCTCTTCCTCCTGCGAGGGCTTTGCACGAAACCAAATTGCCCGTAGCCCGATCAAGTACCAGTTGCTTCGCGGGTAGGCCCACTAAAGTTAGGAGAGGAGGGTTCCCTCAGTTCTTACCAACCTCCGGTGTGTAATCGACATGTTGCTAGCTTCAACTCGGTCGAATAAGAATCATTGATTTCCTCTGCTGTCCATTTCTTATTCATTCAGGGCGCTCAGCTGGTGCTCCTTTCTCAAACCAGAACAACTCTGAACGTTAGGGAAGATAAGGGAAGACCACCAGAGCGAACCGACCGACGAAGGGACTTGACTTATCCGAACCGAACGATAGCGGCTTAAAGCAAAGCCTATCACGAGCAGCGTCGCTGCTTGATCGGCGGAAAGGAACATCTCAAAGTATAGGGCAAAAGATCAAGCGCTTTTACTTTGTCTCCCGGGATTCACCACAGGTTGGGTTTGAGAGCCGTGTGATGGGTGACTATCCAGCACGGTTCGGAGAGCACTTTAGTCTGCGTTGGTGAATGGGAGCCCCCCCTATCAAGCAAGAAAGAAGCGGCTCTGACCAAGGCGGAGTCACCATTGACTCTATTTATTATTATGGTAAATTAGTATATCAAGATGTCAATCTGAGATCTTATTTCGGTTCGATACGTCCACCTACGAGACTGACCTTTGGCTTTCGTCTCGGTAGGTGTATTATTATACATTTTCCAAAAAGAACATTCATTCATTTCTTTCTTCCTCGTCGACCACAACGACTGAAACGACGCAAAAAATCCAGACTCGGAAAGGAAAAGGGCCGGTGGTGGGCATTTGGGAAAGTCGGGCCGATCAGGCTCGACGACCGGAAAAAGCAAAACGAAATCAGGATTTGGCCAAAAAAGAAGCAACGCTATGGATACCATGACCGATCACCATCGAGAAAGATTCTTCTTTCTAAATCACTTCGGGTCAGCGGGGCCTTCAAGCATCCGAAATACGCCGAGGTTGTAAATGACATGATAGAAAATGACGATTCCTTCATATTTGAATTTCTCTTCTTCTTTTTCCCAAAGAAGTCCCGCTACCAGGGCCCCACAAGTCATCTACTTAAAAGGACCCTCTCCGCAGTGCGCCCTTCCTTTAATTATTCGGTCATGCAATACTTATTGAATACAAAGAACAAAATCAATTTCGATCCCGTCCTAGTTCTCAATCATTTCCTGGCACCGGGCGTGGCTGAACCATCTACGATGAAGAGAGCTAATGCACAGGGAAGAAGCTTAGATAAGAGAATACGTTCTCGCATCGCTTTTTTTGTAGAAAGCTCGACCAGCGAGAAAAAGTGTTTGGCCGAAAAAAAGAGGTTGACCCACTTCATTCGGCAAGCGAATGATCTTCGCTTCGCGGGAAGAACAAAAACCACCATCTCGCTCTTTCCTTTCTTCGGTGCTACCTTTTTCTTTCCAAGGGATGGAGTTAGAGTTTATCAAAACCTTTTTTTTAAAGATGCCCGGAAACAACTCCGACTCCTAGGTAAATTAAGGAGAAAATGTTGGAAACTCATGGGTAAGGATAAGGTAATGAAATGGATAGAAAAATGCATAAACCTAGGTAGAATAGGAGAATGGATAAAGGGAATAGAGATGATGATAGAGATCATACTGAAAAAAAAAAGAATTCGGTACGGGTACAACTCTTATTTGAACGAAGTGAAAAAAATGCGATCTTTTTTGTCTAATAGAACAAACACTAATACCTTAATTGAATCAGTCAAGATCAAATCTGTTTATCAAAGTGCTTCTCCGATTGCTCAAGACATCTCTTTTCAACCGAAAAAAAAAAAAAGATCATTTCGTTCCATTTATAGTAAAATAGTGAAGAAAATTCCATTAGTAATGAAAAAGAGGGTAGAGGGGATCCGTATATGTTGTTCAGGTCGATTAAAAGGTGCAAAAATAGCTAGAACTGAATGCGGAAACTATAAAAAAACATCTCGTAATGTATTTAAGCAGAAAATCGATTATGCTTCTGCGGAAGTATCTACTCGTTACGGAATCTTAGGTGTCAAAGTGTGGATTTCTTATAGTATATAGTCAAAAAGAAAAAAGGACGTGCTATATCCGAAACGTACGAAATATAGTAAATATCGTAAAGGCAGATGTAGTAGAGGTTGCAAACCGGACGGTACACAACTTGGTTTTGGAAGATATGGCACTAAAAGTTGTAGAGCTGGTCGTCTTTCATATCGAGCCATTGAAGCAGCGCGTCGTGCTATAATCGGACAATTCCATCGTGCTATGAGCGGACAATTCCGAAGAAATGGTAAGATATGGGTAAGAGTTCTCGCAGATCTCCCTATTACCGGGAAACCTACAGAAGTCAGAATGGGAAGAGGAAAAGGAAATCCTACGGGTTGGATTGCTCGTGTGTCCACGGGACAAATCCCATTTGAAATGGATGGTGTGAGTTTGTCAAATGCTCGACAAGCCGCTACATTAGCGGCGCATAAACCATGTTCGTCAACCAAGTTTGTTCAGTGGTCGTAACGTAATTGGTTAGTGGGGAAAAAGCGGCCCTTGTTTTGTTTTGGTTAGTTCAGTTTGGTTGCGTGCTTCCGAAATAAGAAGGGCAGCGGGTGGAGAATTGCGAGGGGGAGGGAGAGGAACGAACGGATAGAATATCGAGAAGCACATGGTTTTTGTTTGAAGGTTCTGCAAGAAAGGGGAGCGAAGTGACGGATGAAATTCCTTTTTAAGTGACTGCCTTAAGATAATAACGTATGCTCAGTTCTCTTGTTCTTTTTTCATAAGAAAATGCGCCCTTCACATTTGAATTTCTCTTCTTCTTTTTTTCTACGTTCCCGAAATGGATTCTATCAAATATTTTACATTTTCTATGATCATCTTTATTTTAGGTATTTGGGGAATTCTCCTTAATAGACGAAATATTCTTATTATGTTAATGTCAATTGAATTAATGTTATTAGCTGTGAATTTGAACTTTTTGGTATTTTCCGTTTCTTTAGATGATATGATGGGTCAATTATTTGCTTTATTGGTTCTAACGGTGGCAGCTGCGGAATCAGCTATTGGGTTAGCCATTTTCGTTATTACTTTCCGAGTCCGAGGGACTATTGCTGTAGAATTTATTAATAGCATTCAAGGTTAACATTACTCCTAGAAAGTGACCAATCTCTTCTTTCTTTTTATATGATTCTGCTTCTTTTTTATATGATTTTTTCATATTGATTATCTCTTTTTCTTTATACTAATTCGATATTTCGAATAAATGAAAAATAGAATAGCTGATCGAGCTCTTTGGTACGCGGCTAACCTTTTCAATTGAGCTGTTCTTGCTACTCCATAAACTCAAGAAATTTGGTAATAGAAGGACTCCTATCAGACCTTTTCTGACTCTCGTGCTGTATGTCATCTCGACATATCGGTCGGTTGAAGATGAAATGAATCCGGGGGAGAAAGACTCCATATCCAACTGCAACTCGAACCCGCTTCAAAGCTCTCCCCAACCCCATTAGGGAAAAGCCCACTCCGTCCGTAAGACAAACTAAAGGAGGCTGACTTTACTGACTGGACTGGAATGAATCATCCAATGAATCTTTCCTTCAAGGCTGATAGAATGTAAATTCTCTAGTGTGAGTCCTTAAGACGCGAAGTCCAGGGCTTGCTGGAGGTATTATTCCCACCCCCTTCCATTAGATAGTCAATAGAGGAGTCATTAAGAAAGTAAGTCAGTTTACTCCTTTTACCTCACTCATCCCTCTCTGGGTTCTAAGTAGAAGATCTTGATGACGTTGACGTGGCAGTACGCCGATGTGTCCTGCTGGCGTGGCTGGCTCAAGCCTGTGTTGTGGCTGATTCTGTTATGAGTGATACGGCCTATGTATTTGATCGAGAAAGAAGCAGTCGTTTTTCTCTCTTACACTAACCTCATATCAGAAAGGAAGGAGAGCAGCTCATGTGCATGTGCATTAACAGCGATAGATATGCGCTTTCTCTCCGAGCCAGTTCTATTTAATAGTCCTAACGTGTATCAGGGTCCTAGGTCTATTGCTATCATTCCTCCTGCTAACATTCTCCCTGCCCTTCCTAAAAAAAGAGATTAGCCCTCTACCTCTGAATATGGTTTATCAGCAGGAAAGATTTCCCGCTAGCTGTCCCATGAGAAAAAGGTTTTTTTAGCATCTATTCAATTTCCTTTGCAGATTAAGCAAGCACTTATTTCACTTGAAGGATAAGGTTTGAAACACCTACTTACTTTGAAAGCCAGGAAGGGTACTACTTTTTAGTTAGCCAGTAGAAAAAAGGCGTCAAGCGAGCAAGGGCGGAAACAGAGGGATAGATGTCTTTCTAATAGATCGCCCCGCCTCTTAAAAAAGGGTCTTTTCCTTTGTAAGAGCGTATTCGGGGTAAGCTATTACATTAGAAAGCCCTTTTTTTACAGCAATGCTAAGGTAAGCTCATCAACATCAAGTGAACAA
Source organism: Dionaea muscipula (assembly GCA_028571145.1). Lineage (NCBI taxonomy): Eukaryota > Viridiplantae > Streptophyta > Magnoliopsida > Caryophyllales > Droseraceae > Dionaea > Dionaea muscipula. Next base: position 279,917 of record JAOWBR010000001.1, read on the forward strand.
GTCAGGCTAAATCTATATTTAGCTATTAGGAGGGCAGTATCCGTCCCTGTCTCTGCAGTATTCATATCAATATCAGCATTCGTAGCAGTAGTTTCATTCCCTCTTGTAACAGTATCAATAGTAGCAGAGGAATGTTTAACAGTCTAAAGACCCAGGTTATAACATGTCTTTACTGGAGGGAGGTAATGGCAATTAAAGGAGAAGACGAAGTGTGAGCTCTTGGTTTAGCCTCCGAGAGGGTAAGACTTTTCGTCCTATATAGTATATAGTCATGTCAGACATTTGTCAGACTTAAGCAGTGGGATAGACTCATTCCAATGGAAAGATAGGAGATGTTTAGCCAGTACAAGCTGTGTTTTTGGCACCCATCCCTGGAGTAACCAGGAAGAGGCACCGAGGAGGGACAGAACGAACGCTGAGAGATTCACCTGCACCATTGGGACGCACTCCGGTCTAAGGCCTTGCCTTGGCTGACGTACGATCCCCGCTCCACCTTCAGAGGGAGCTATGTAGACATATTTCTTGGTCTTGACTTTCGTGTTTGGAGTAGGTAAACTGTGAGGAACAGCAAGGAGATGGGTTTTTAGCCAAAACAGTGTGAGTAGCCTGCCCCCAATCAAGCGTAGCGATCACTGAACGATTGATTCCAACTCTTATTATATAATATTCTTTGGACTTCTCAATCTCAATCTTTTTTATTCATTCAATTTCTTTAGTTGGAAAGGTTATGGGCATAGTCCCAGGTCCTATCGAACAACGAAAGATGGACTTACCAGGTGGCTCAGCAGTTGACTTCTTCGGGGCTTTGGTTTTCGTCAATAGGAAGATAAGATAGTTGCTACGAAAAGGGATCATGCTTGTGGGCATGCACGAACTTACCGTCGAATAGGGCCTTCCTCCGCATTCAAGGCCATTACTACGTCTCGCTGGGGCCTTATAGGTTAGGCGAAGTAAAATGATCGATCCTCGCCTAAGAGAAGGCTTGGCAGCCTTCCGTTTGATGGTCTATTCTTAATAGAATAGGTGAAAGTGGGGCTTTAGCCTTTTACAGATCGATTCAAAATCGAATGTAGCCTTCCATTCCAAGGTCCGGCCACCCCACAGAGAAAAAACAGATTGTAGCTATCCTCCGAGAGTACGTTGATGTCTTTGCATGGAGTTATGATGATATTTAGGTCGTCACGCAACTCGTTGAACATCGTCTAGTACTAGAGCCAAAAATGCAAAACCGGTCAAGCAGAAATTGAAAAGATTGCATCCGTAGGTTGCGCTACAAGTCAAAGAAGAGATCGACAAGCTACACAAAGCGTTGTTCATCAGAGTTGTTCTCTATCCACATTGGATTGCAAACATAGTGCCGGTTATGAAGAAGGATGGCGTTTCTAGTATAGTCTGCATCGATTTCAGAAAGCTGAACAAATAAAGCATGCCCTAAAGATGATTTTCCCTTTAACACATGGACCTTCTAGTTGACAACACTGTAGGTCATGAGATGCTCTCCATTATGGATGGTTTCTCTGGCTACAACCAGATCAAGTAAAGGAAGAAGATCCGGAGAAGACGTCGTTCACAACACCTTGGGGGACGTACTGCAACGTAGTAATGCTTTTCGGTCTCAAACTAGGGCAACAACTCATAATATGACTGCAATCTATCACGATATGATGCATGACTGTATAGAATAGAGGTGTACGTCGACGATATACTTAATCCAAGTCACGAGACGCCCCCCGAACCAACGAGCTCCGTTTACGAAGCGATAAGCGAGAAAGCCCAGCCACTGACCCACGCCTCATGTATGTAGCTTGCTTTAGCTATTCTTCCTCTTTCTCTTGTTCTGTTTCTATCTGAGCTCTCTCTCTTCTGTCTGTTATTGGCTGTCACTATCCTCTGGTATAGGTTACAAGATAAGTGCCTATCCCTGTCCCTATCACCCCCCTTCTATGGTGCTTTTTCCTTTCAATGAACGCCATTTTACAGAAAGTTCCCTGCTCTCTTGCGAATCATGGTAGGTGTCAGCATCTCCTCTTCCTCAAGCGAGTGCCCCTATAGGATGTCCCCCTAGCCCTGCCCTGTTGAAGTTCTTCCGCCCCAGTTCAAGTACGCAAGGAAAGCATCGCATCGGACAAAAGCTACTTGCAAGAGAGCGGGCGTAATACTTGGACGAGAGTCGGCAAGGGGTGTAGGTACTGGCTTGATCACAGGATTTCGTGACTCCGGCACTGGAACTTACAATGCCGGATAGCAACCACTGGCGCATGGAAAGCTGTATTACTTTACTTTATCTCGATCTTCTCCGTTGCTTTCTCTTTCCCGCTTGACAAATAGTATAACCATAACCCCCTATAAACCAATAGAGGTAAAAGCACGCACTGTCTGGAGGCGAGGTTAACCTTTTAGCACAAAAGGAGAAAGGAGACCCATTATACTTGAAATAGAAAAGAAGATGGCAGAGAAGATTCATTAGGAAATCCGGCTCTCAGAAGGATATCTGCAAGAGCCATGTATCGGAGAAAAAGGGTGGACGTAAGACAAGATAGCCGGCGGAAGTATCTACTATAATGCATTATAAGCTTTCGTATCTGCTTTCCTCCTTTGATGACTATGGGACTCAAACCTGACAACTGCGCTGGGCTTATTCTGCTAAAAGAGAACTAGCTGCGGCTTCTGTAACAGCTTCTTCACTCGGAATTCCTTCTTTAGTCAGACTAGTGACTTCATGCAGTTTTCACTTCACTGTCAAACTAGGGATCTGAATCTCGGTCATAAGGAAAGTGTTAGACCCTTCGTTCCCCATAGCCTTTTTATGGATTATGGAGAGAGCCTGGTCTTTCCACTTCTGGTTAGAATTTGTTCTGGTATGTCCCCCCACTAAAGAGAGAACCCAATAAAGAAGCAGGTTAGCGTAATAAATCGTCTTTCTCGTACGGTAGAGTACATAATAGCATCTGCCAAGGTCAAATCCTTTTTCCGTGAAGTCATCCTCGTTACATATGCAAATCCTAGCTTTCGAGTTATTAAGTAAGATAGGGCGCTTGAGCGCTCCTGCGCGATACGGCTGACCTTATCTTGCTTGCTCTTTTTTTTGTTGAAGAATTTTAAAGAGCGGCTTTCACCTTAATGGCCTTTAGCAACGGCAGGAGTCTATCGTAGTGCAATACCTTCAACAGCCCTTAAAGCGTGCAAGCGGCCCTAGCTAATGCTAATAAAGTTGCGAGATTGAAAGTGGAGAAGGACTAAACTTCACCCAGTACGCAACTCGGTTTCCGCCCGAACGACCCTAGCGTTCGGAAAAAAAGAGGGGTATTAGTCCTTTTAGTCAGAAAGAAAAAAGCCAAACAAGCCGTTTCACCCCTTACTATAAAGCTTCTTGCGAGGAAGCCATCCGTTACACTAGCCTTAAGCTAATGACAGACATAAGGAAGCATTAGTCCAGGCCTAGAAAGAAGGGAAGGATTAGTAATAACAGAAAAGTCGTAAAGCCGACGGTGTTCTCCTGTCGTCAATCTTATTAGTCGTTGTCTCCACTAGCTGTAGGGCGAAGAAAGACATTCAGCTAAGAGCTGCAGCAACTAGAGCATCTCGTCTGAAGGACGAGGGCAGGAAAGCAAGTCCCATTAACTGAGAATGAGAAGCAAGCGTATAAGATAGGTGAGACCGAAGCGATAATTCTGCATAATTGATCGGAACAAAACTATTATGGTTATATTATAGCTTAAGTTGAACTCATTTATCATATGGGTAGGAACGCACCGCCAGCAGCTAAAGCAGATAAAGAAGACGAAGCGATAGACGAAGTATTAAATCCCAAGGCTGCCACCGACCTCGGCCAGATTCAAAATTGTCCCTTAGCTCAGAAAGAACAAAGGAACTGATAGCTCGCGAACTCATAACTCCTATCTGTGACTCATTCCCTCCAACAGAGCTGAACAACAGAGCTAGCTTTCTTAGCTGGAATTAGCCAGTTCGAAAGAGGAGAGTTAGCCAGTCACTCGATGATTGAAAGATTTGACTCCTTCCCATTCTCACGTAGCACAAGAAGGGGGAAGATCGAACTGGAATTCGGGTGCCCGCTCTTATAGAAAAAAAATGATTCTCTTGAAACTAGTAAAGCTAGCCCAAAGAGTGGTGGTGAACCCGTGCTACTGCTACTATCACTATGCCGTTCTTATTTAAGGCGCACCCCTATTGCTTAGCCCTATGAAGGAGTTAAGCTCTTCCCATTGCGTTACAGAAACCTCGATGTTCGCAGTTTTAGGTCAAGACGATGAAAGGGGGCGAATAGAAAGAGAATAGACTACCTCATAAAAAGAAACACTCTATTTGGGTATGAGACTCGGTACTCACCCACCCATAGAGAAAAGATCTTTTGCTCGTTGGCTATAGTCTGGGCCACCCAAGTCCTTTACTGCCACTTCCTGGGTTCAATAAGGGCGAGAAGTTGCTGGTCTTCTTCCTGAGTGAAGGCCGGCGCATGTGTACCCATGGTGTCAGTAGCGGCAGCAGCTGCAAGAGGTCTTGAAGAAGTACCCGATGGTGGTGCTTCTCTAAAGACCCTAGGCACGGGCTTGCTATCCTTGCGGACTTGGTTCCCAACTTTCTTGCGACATCGCGATTCCGAATGGCCCCTTATCCCGGCGAGTCGACTACAGTCTAAGGTTTTTCTCTCGTATTCCAGAAGCCGCCCGATAAAGAGTTTTCGAATCTAAGGGGATTCCCGCAGGATGCTCGGGTCTCCGAGCTACTGGATCATGAGGCCAGAGTATGGAATGAGGAGCTGATTCGGTCTATGTTTGTTTTAAGAAGCCGATAATTGGAAAACAAGAGTTCGATATTGGTTCGCTGAAAGTGCCCTATAGTCCCATGTCCGGGAACCTGTGCCTTCAGGCACCGCAGCCGGTGTTCGGTCAGTTTACCTAGGCGTGGAAAGGATGAAAACCAACCAACCAACATGGAACGTAGGCAAACCAAGAAAGATGGTCGGCTTCACTAAGGAAGACCTAAAACCTGTCTTGTCGGTCTGTAGCTAGGCAAACGTCGGAGAACCAAACACCAAATGCAGTTAGTCGGTCTGTTCACCATGGACGGTAAGCGTCAATCAAGTTCGCTTGAAAGCCGGAGCCCAGGCAGCATGGCCCATGAAGTCAACACGACCAGGCCTCGTAGCTCTACGCTCAACGGTATGCCCTCTAACCCCACCCCAAACCTCCATACACTGAACTAGGCGCCCGTCAAGGATATGATTCTAACTGTCGATTAGCAGGGCTGCAGGCACGAATTCGTATTAGGAACGCATTATAGATCAATCGGTCGGTCTTCTTCGTAAGGGCTACTAAGCTGATTCCACTTATCACGCCTCTCTTTTACTGCCGCTCGGGCGCACACTAGACGAACTTCAGAATCAAATGACTTCTTTTTGAGAGTGAAAAACCCTTCAACGAAGCCAGTTTCGAAGGGTGGTGATAGTTCATCTATTTGACCCGAGTGTCACGGAGTTGTGCCGGCTTTACGTCGAGATCTTCCTATCCTATTTCTCCATAAAGTGACTGGTTCTTCCTTTAGCCTTTTGGATATCTTTTTCGATGATCAACCAAGTTGAAATACAGATCTCATCACACCACTTGTAGTAACCCTTCTCATCGGCAGGTTGGCGGAGTTGCTTGAAGGTGCGGGAAAGAGCAAGGGAAAGAGGAAAGGCATCCTTGTGTTCGTGGCTTGTGCCCTGTTAAGGGACTTAGTATGTGTCCTTTGTTTGGGGAATTAATGGGGGCGCCTCTCTTCAGGCACTAGGTTCTTTTTCTTTGACACCTTATAACAATAACAGGGATTTAGGTCTCAACGAGCCTATATCTCTTTTACCTATATCTCTTACCGGCTTTATGTCCGCTTAGATCATAATAGAATAGATAGAATAGAATAGTCCCGAAACCCTAATACCAGAATCATGACCTTAGCATGGACGAGCACTAAGGAGACAACAGAAAGCATAAACTAAGACGAAAAGGAAATGGTAGGAATCGGTACGTAAGACCTAAACAACCCTTCCCAAGGGACCTTAAAGATACAGACCTTTACCCCCACCAAGGAAGGAAGTTACTGCAATACATAAGAAAGTCCTTGGTAGGCCAAGAGAATCCCATAGGAAGTCGGCTCCGTCAGTCGCCCCTTGGGGTCTTGGTTGAGGGCTTTCCTTGGAACTAGGAGAGACCTTCTGCCTGTCTTTAGATGTCTAGACTAGACGACATTTATTTCACTGCCAATAGTCTGGGTTGGCACCAACGCACGGAGTAATAAAATGAATTGAATGCCGGTCTCACAAGAAAGATATATATAGCTTTAGGCCACTTTACTCTCTTCAGGCGTCCTGCCCTTTCCTAACTTGAAGGGTCCTGGCAGAACTCTATCTATCCGTCAAGTAGATACCTCTACTTTTTTGGTTCGAGCACACTTCCCAAAGGCAAATAGTGAGTTTTCACAGATAGGAGTTTCCCTTCCCGATTGGGAAAGAGAGGTTATCCGCCTAGTTTGCCTATAGAGTAATCGAGCCTAGAAGTGAGAAGTGAAGGACTCATTTCCCGGTCTATAGAATAGTCAGCTTAAGGCCCAGTCTCGGCCAATGAGTGGCACCGGGCTTGATTTTCTTGCTAAAGGACTTGACACTTGCTGTAAATGTCCGCTTTTTTATTAGCTGCTGTGTTACGGGAAGCTTTTCATCACTACTATGTGATAGCGGAACCTAAGATCGTGCCCTTCCTATTGTATTTTAATAGCAGTCCCCAATAGTTTCCGAAAGACGTTCGGTAATTGCTTATTTAGAAATATTTCTGAGGTTCTCGTCTTTCCCATATTCTAGATTATCTTCCACTATCATTCTTTGACTTCTAATAAATCTTATTTTCATTTTCGATTTTACGTTTTTTTTCTTTTCTCTTTTGTTTTCTTTTTCGATAATGGCTATAGTTCTTTCCCTACTCTCTGTTATACTAATTATCTAATAACTGTATTGGTATACTTATGCTATATGGAATCTATATATGAGTGGTATACTGTAGTATACTTTTAGGGTATCAAATGTAGTGGTATACTGTAGTATACTTTCCACAAGGAAACTCACGAGTAAACTACGAACAGGAATGGTGACGAATAGGGACTAGCTACACATATGGGGACACAGACAAGAGAAGCAAGGTGCTGAAAGCAATTTCGTTTAGCTTGAACTAATGAGTGAGGCATCCTTGCGTCTAATGCTTCCGAGTGTACCGATAGGCATACCGGCCAACCGAACTATTCATCTTTCGATCCCCGACCAGCAACTGCAAATGAACACCTGCATAACCTTTCTTCGTTTAGTTAGCTCATCACCGGGATCAGAACCAATTTCTAGCATCAACTAACGAAAGGGGGAATCACCGTACTTAAACTGACTCTTAGAGGAAAGTCCAAAGCCTCACTCCTTTTCTGCCAGTTCGAGTTACCATTGTGGATCCATCAGCTTCTGAGCTAGCAGAGTTCAACTAAAAAAGAAGAGAATCAAGAAGTAGAATAAATATTGAGAATAGGTTATGAAAGAAGGATAAGTCTATAAAAAGAATGGATTAAGGTGATACAGTAATTCAATAAAGCTATAGGACAGGGTAGAAGACAGATAATGGAACCATAGGAGATTTAGGAATGCAAACCGCTTGACTTCTATTTCTTAGAAAAGGGAATTGATTTTGAATTCAAAATACAGGGATTGACAGACGAAGCAGACATGCTAAATCACTA